>OY987256.1:15399279-15578834 GCA_963920725.1 Rhamphomyia laevipes | reverse complement strand
AAAATACAAATGTATATCCTTTTTTTCTTTTATACAAGCATAAGAACAAACACTTCTTAACTTATATAGTAATTCATATATAAACACAGTTAATAATAAAATATAAAAATTAAAATATAATTATTTATATATCTAATTTAGTAGTTAAATGTTAACATAAAGTCCTTTAAAATAAAATTTATAATATATATGAAAAAAATAAAAACTGACCGCAAATATTTGAAATTTTTGAGTACCTATACCTAAATATGAAAGTGGCACGATTATAAATAGATGATAGATCCACAAAAATGATTGGTTATGCTTACCATTACAAAGCGATAATGGCAAGAATTTATCACGATCTAGTGCAAAAATTTCTAAAAACGTAAAAACAAAGATATTTGTCTAAAAATCAATGAAGAAAATCCAAATACATAAAAATCTACAGGTCAAATGTGTGAACAAGTTCTCCAAAATATCAGGATTGGAGAGTATCATTGTGAAGGAGGGAAAATTTTCAAATATATAGGCGTGCAAATAGTTAGTGACAATGGCAAGAGAGAATATATACAAGATAAAATGAATATAATCAGGAAAAGAGTAAGAAAAAATTTTTATATAATGCTGGTCTAGCTTATGAATATGTATGAGATAAGATTCAAGAAAGAATTTGTAAATTAAAATTTAGTAGATTGTACTTAATCCTAGAGTACACGATGGGCAAAAGATTTATCCAGAATGCACGACTCAAATGTTCAAAAACGGATTTTAATACTATATCAGAAAATGGCAGAAACTAGACGTCGACCAAGAAACAATTGGGAAATAACATAAAAAAAGATTTAAAAAAATTAATGTTACGTTGTGATTAAAATATCACATATATAGATAAGTAATAAATAATAATAGACCTGCAAAATTATCGCGGATGATGCGAAAGTTGAAGTAATTCCACTGTTTCTAGTCCTGGGTACTTCGAAAAAATTAATATTTGTAAATGGATAAAAAAATCATTCCTCCATATAACTCCAAGTAAAAATTTGTGTGAACAAACTTTATAGTATAATGTGTCAATAAATTTGTTTTTTAATTCTTATAAAATAGTCTATTCAAATAATGTCTAACAATATGACAGATAATAATACATACAATCGTTACATCTTTCACAACTATGAGGAATTTGCTTTATAGTTCACCGTACATACATAAATTTATGAATATGTTTATAAAATGTTTAAGTTTGGCATTGATTCCTAAAAAATCATTCTATACTAACTAAATACATTGTATCTAGTGCTAGTATAGGGATTGATAAAAAGATCTAAAATACTTTATTCTTTGAGTCATTATTATTATAAACTTTATTATTGTACGCATAGTTATAGTTTACCTATGTTGTTGGTGGAGACGGAGAAAAAAAGCTTAAATAATGGATTTTGCTTAAATAAACTTTTATTTACGTTTTCGAGAGTGAAGATGGAAAATGCTAGTATGTTTAGATATGGAATTAGTAAAATATGTAAAGCCAAAAACCTAAATCACCCTGTTAATTAAATTCGATTACCTTGAAAATAATAATTGAATATAAAATAATAATTAAAGGAATCAAATTCAACAAATCGTGGTTCATGAGAAGTAAATAATAATTATATTAACAATAGAATTTGCTAATTAACAAAAGTTAAAATAAAGTAATTGAACGACGGTTTGACTTTTTTTATGCAAAAGAAGAATCATACAGTCACGTTACCCAACAGGTGTTTTGTTTTTTGTGGCGTTGAAAGCTAAACGGTTCATTTATTGCTTAAATCTAACTGGTATGGAAATCAGTCACCACGCCAGGATTAAATAATTGTATAATTTAGAATTTTAATAGCTTAAATTTAAGTGATGATTTTGAATTGTTTTATAAATTAATTTTCAACGGAAATTTGCGTGTTTATTTAAGTGTAAAAATAATCATGTAGATGAAAAAAAAATCAAAATACAACATAAAATACATTCTGGATATCCTAAGAGATATTAATTTACACTTTCCTGAAATAATATTCCTCAAGAGTCTTAAAATGAGATGGTTTTTACAAGTCACTATTATTTTTTAGTACGAATTATCTGCAAAGTGTTTCAAATTTTGGAAGTTTTTTCATAGGTTTAAGATCTGAGTATTGGAATCTATGTTATTATTAATATTTTGAAAACAATACCAAGATCACCAATATGCTTCTGTAACACATCTATGTAGTATTCTATATAATAATATGTGTAATTTGACAATTATTTTCAACGATCTCTTTGATTTTAGAACATTTTTTTATTAGATCGTTACTACACTGAAATTCCATTAAAAGTTTTACAAAATCGGAATAAATGAAACTGAAATGTTTTAAAATAACAATATCCAACCAAACTAATTAATTTGTGGAAGTCTATATCGCGATTAATATTATAATTGATAACTGACTTTGACTCCATATTTATGAAATAAATTAGATAAGAATAATATATTTTTAAATAAATAACTAACAAAACTTACTTGAAAATATGTAAATTATTAACCCAACACAAATTGAAATTAAAAATTAAAATACATTTTTGCGTATCGAATAATTCCAATAGGTGGCACTATTGTTTTGGTACAAAAATAAATTTAAATTAGTTCGATCGTTAGTTTAAAATTAATAAAAAGAAAATGAGTTTATAAAACAGAAAATAAGTTTATATAATACGAACGAGTAAAATAAAAATATGCAATAATATATTAAAATAATAAACATAAAACTTAATCAGCTACAATTTCAGACATAAATATATATATAGCGTTTTCGAATCAAGTTAGTCTTTTTACAAAATCAAAATAGTCTTTTTTATTTATATTATAAAAACATTTTTTAATATTTTTATTCCTCAATCAGCTGCTAACCTAGTAATGGACAATTTTAAAATCCATAAAACCCAAGCGGTGAAGAATATTGTTGCATCAAAAAATTTAAATATGGTTTTTCTTCCACCTAATTCACCTACGTTAAATCCAATTGAAAACTCTTTTTCGAATGTATAGTATTTAAATATTTCAAATTATTAATTTAAAAATAATATTCGAAGGTAAAATGCTGTGCTAGGCAATAACTAAGCCAACCTGGAGAATACACTTTAGTTAAAGTGATTGCGCAAAGTGTTAATGAATTGACGAATGAGGATTGCAAAAACTACTATATAAATATGACGTTAAAGATTCCAGATGCTATTGCTGGGAATAAATTAAATTAAAACAAAATTGTAATTTTTCAATAATTTTTGTTATTATTATTATTGTTGCAAAATTATCAATAATAATTGTGATTTTTGAATAATTTTTTTTTTTATAATTTTTCAATAATTATTGTTGTCATATGGAAAATCGAATATAAATATTAAAAAATATTTTATAATATAAATAAAAAAGACTATTTGATTTTGAAAAAGACTATTTCGATTTTGTAAAAAGACTAAATTGACTCGAACATGCTATAGACAACTAAAATACAGTAGAAAATTAGCAAACTAAAAACATTTTACTCGTATAATTTAAACAAATTGTTATATATAAAAAAAAATCAGGAAACTAAACTGGAATTAAATAATTTATCAGATTAGAATTTTTTATAAAATTGACAATAATGTGTGATAATATTAACACTTAAAAACTATTAATTTAAATTAAATTAAAGTAAGACCACAAGAGAATTACTATTACACTAACACATCTTAACATTAAAAATTTGGATGAAATATGACAGTTGAGTAAAAGAGAATTATTTGTATTTGATATCGTTTTTTTAAATATCCCATGCCGAGTTGACTAATTTTGACCACTCGAAATAATTAACCTAATTGAAGCTATTTCGTAGATTATAAATATAAATTGACTCTGTCAATTACCAAAAATTTGGTTTTTGTAGTTGTAGACTTATGTATGAGAGACAAAAGTTGGATTTATTTAAATTTGAAATTATCTTAAAACCGATAATATTTGTGCTATAGGATCTTGTACTTTGGTAACTACATAGAATGAGTTAAGATTTTTTTTAATTTCTAAGATCTGTGAGGCAATTCTTTTGTAAAACAAGATGGAGAAAGGGCTCCAATTCAGTTTTAAAAAATGGGAAATTACTTTCTTCAGAATATTATTATATATTAGCTACTACATAAAAATCTATCATCAGTTTAGCGAATTATCATCTTGTTTTGTGTGAACTAACACTCAAGATGCAGATTTGTCAGTATCTATTATGTTTTTACCAGTGAGATATTGGGATCGGGACGTGTTGGGTGTTGGTACAAAAGTTTGGACGATGATGGTATATAAATAAATAAATTTTGTCCAAGCCAAAATATGTCGCCAGTCATAGGTGATTTACACAGGGAGATATCAAACATTCTGCAATGATAAGTAGTCCTTTTTGTTATTTTACTGTGTACATTAAAATATTATATATGGATGTAATTATACTATAAGGATGTAATTATTTATAAAATTGTGAATTGTAACATAAAAGTTAAATATTATTTTAATAACAGTAAAAAGTTACCTATAAAAATAAAATACGTTGATATTTATACTTAACAATCCGTATAACAACTGGGAGATAGCACAGACAATTTTCAGTAGTTCGTTCACATCACAAGCAAAATTATTAATTTATTTTTTATATAAGTTTAAACTTTTCACATAAAAAGTGATTTGACAACAAATTGCAAGCAAAAAAAAATGTTATTTAAAAATTGTTAATAAATTTAGAAAATTTAATCCAAACTAAATATACTAAATCTTCTGTCATATCATATATTATCAAATGGGTGTATATACAATTCGAAAGCATCTTCCAAATTTATTGTGAACATTTTAAAAGTTTCTGAAAAATTATTACGAACATGACAAATTTTTATTTTTCATGTTTATTAATTTCATTGTAATTGTGAGTGCCTAAAAAGTTAATGACTTTCTATATACATATGGCTAAAATGAAAACTTAATACTCATAAAATTTACTACAATCTTGAAATTAAATAATTATTTGAAGCTTGAAAGCATTTATTTGATAGGACAGTAACAAAACAAATTTTAGCATATTTATAAACATGTACCCAATCATTTCTCCTTTCTTGTTGATTTGATAATATAAAATTATATTGACATGAATAATAACTTCAAGCATAAGGAAAAGTATATTAATTCTAACTTTAGATAAATTAAAATTTGGATTCAGAGCATTTTAGTTATTTTAGAAGTAAAGTCAAATATTTTAATTGTTATATTTCATTAAATTAAAAAACAAATAAATTGTTATATGTACCAGTATAATAATAAATACAAGTAAGCACTTTCAATGCCATTAAGTTCCCAATATAAAGTATACATCAATGAGTGCGTATATATCCTTTCAATGAATAAGATGAATTATCTGATGATGGTTGATTGATGTTCAAACTTAAAAATATTTTTAATTTTACAGTTATTTCATCAATTTTCGCTTTAAATTATATATACAATTACAAAGCTAATCTTACTTGAGAATCTCTTTTTTTGATTATAAATATAATGTTCACCCTTATTATGTCAACTTTATTGAACACCACAAAATAAAGAAAACGCCAGCTCAGACACCAAAGATAAGTAAATTAAAGCGCATGTCATTAAGGGCTCCAGAATTTTTTTGATATCTCTCAAAAGAAATTTCTTATTTTCTGCAAGAGTGAACGGCACCCCTCTTGATTTTGTATAATATGTATATAATAAATTTAAGCTTAAATTAATATAGTATATCGAGAAAACTATTCGAAGGGAAATGTTGTTCCGAAGTTAGAACAACCCTGTTTAACCATAATCTGGTATTAGATTACTCATCCATGTCAAATCTGCTGCATTTTTTTTATTGATATGAGAGAATTTTCTGTTTTATATACATATATAATATAAAAGAAAAATAGTTAAAAATTATTGCTGAGAATTCATGTTTATAGATAAAAAATAAAATAAGCTAATGCCTTTTCAGCAAAAATATAATACAGTTTTGAGAAAATTGTAATTGTTGCAACAATAATATAACTAAACCATTCCCTTGGTTAATGGTTATAAGTTATAACTATATAACACTGTTATGTAAATATGAAAGTTATTCTACATTTTTATCAAAATATTGATACTATTAAAATAATAGAAAATTTATAAATAACCCTAAGGTATCATTGTAAAAAAAATTAATACTCGAGTCTGGGGAATTTAATTTTTTTAAAAAAAAAAAAAAAAGGAAGAGTGATTTCGTACAAAGTATTTATAAATGTTTATTTATGTACTTGTATACCTATATAGTACTTTTTCACCCCTATTTGTAATAATATTTGCTACGTCGTTGCACAAACCTAATTTGACCCTAAGTGTCACTGAAGCAAGTTTATCTCAATGAAAAATGAGGAAAAAATCTGGAGTATATATATATATACATAATAGAGAATTTTATTTTGGTATAAGAAATCTTAGATCTTGGAACAAAAAAAAAATCTGATTTCTGTTCTGATACGCGATAGGATCACACATGCGATGATGTGTTACATCACGTTATACAAAATAAAATCGTAAAATAAATCATATTTAAATAATTTTTTATGTGAATAATTTTTGATATTTTTGGAGTACAAATTTTATAAAATTAAGGAAAGTAATGTTTTAGGCAGAAGAGTATAAATATATGTCATCTTTGAGTAAAGTTAACTATCCCATTTACTTACAGTATCGCAGCAGCTTGCATATGTAGTAACGGTGATATTGTAATTTAATTTAAAATAATAAAGTTTTCTTGTTTGTTCAAATTTTGTTCCCAACTGTAAAGATATTTTTCTAAGCACTAAATTCGTTTTAGGCTAATAAATATATACATATTATGTACTATTAAATATTGAATTATAATTGTTTGCAAATTTCAACTTTTACGGCTTGTAGTTTCCAAACTACAATTGTTTGTTTATAGATCATTTAATTACCGATCATGTGAACCATACTTCTCTATTGACCGATTCAGAAATTATGAACACAAATATGATTTTAATTTTGTTAAAGAACCGAAAATTGGTTGTAACTCAAAATAGGTACCAATTCCTAAAAAGTGGCTTATTTAAAGATCAGTCAACTTAGAGAGACATCGATGCTTCGGTCTGGAGTAATAAAAATTTGTAATATGTAATTGTGATTTTAAGACTGAGTAAAATTCTAACAGTTGAAACCATTTTGCTGAAAACAAATTTGTCAATATTAAAAAAGCAATTATTATGCAATTCAAAATTTCTTCGGTATAAATGAAACATGGTTCGGAATCCATATAAAATTATTATAGATCCTAATTGCAATAAAATGTCACGAAATGTCAGGGATTATGATCCCAAGTGGAGTGAACAAGGAAAAATGAAAAATAAACTACAAACTACTATAAATAGTTGGTATATACGCTAAGAAATGTTGAATCAAATTCACTTATAAAACATTCTATTTATCCAAATAACTTATATTTCCAGAAAACACTAGTAACAGGATTCATTCCAGCAGAAGCATTTGTTTTCTTAGATGCAGAAGGATACATTCAGAACGCGGATATGGTACCAATAATATATCACATAAACAGAAGAGCAACTAATACAAAGATACAATATCAACCTAATGTTGTGGTGAATTCAATACTAGAAAGATGGATCTATGATACTAAATTACCCAATAATGATAAAGTATACTATCAACATAAATATTGGTGGTTGTGTGACGATTAAAGCTAAGATACAATAATCTATACAACTTTTAGCTATATGTTTCGTGTTATTGTTGTTATTGTGATTGTACCTCATAGTTTGTAAGGGCATTTTAGTTAAAACAAAAATGTGAATTGTGTTTTTTCTTAATTTTCACAATATATAAAAATACATAAGTAAAGTAATTCTAAAAAATTAATTAATGATAAATGTACAATGATAATATGTAGTAATACGTAAATTTGCATTTTGTAATCTGTATTATTCATTATTTAGTTAAGTTTATCCTATTTTTTTCATTATTCTTTTAAGGGTTTTATGTAAGAAATTATTTTGGAAAATAAAGAATTATTGATTAAAAAAAAAAAGTTGGTATATACCATCGAGCAACTATTAACGTACTCACCCAGAATGAAATTTTAAATTTTTAATTTGCAATTTAACGTTTTATTCCGAATAAGTTAAGTTGACCAATTACCCTATTAATATCAATTGTTATATTAGTTATTTTACCATTTTCTCTTATTATTATTAGTGAAATTAAATTTTATCCAATTAACCAAATTTTATTTTGACTTTATAGTTTATATAAATATATAAAATATTTTTTTAAAACATCTTTAAATACAAACTTTTAAAATAATCGGTTCTGGAGCCTTAAGGCTATATGATTTTAAAACTCTAAGAAACACTTCCTAAGAATCTTTTGGTAGTCGCGTAATTTTTAAATAATATCATAGAGGAAGGAATATTATATAATAATAGTGTACTCACAAAATTTTACTCGAAAATGAGGTCTAAATAGTACTCACAAGGAAATGCTTCACTTGTTCTCTAACCGCTTTTATGAAGTCCTTTATACGAAATACGAGTGAATAAAATACTTTTGGTAGCCTTGTATAAAAATACTATTCTGTATCATCTAAACACTTTAATAGCTTTAACTTGAAAATAAAGATTGTAATTTTGTTATAATAAATAGGGTGAAATGGAAGCTGTAAATTTATGTCAAATAAAGTGGCTAAAATCAAAATAATGTTTTACATTATTTAACATATTGAATTGTACTTATATTTATATTGTATCAATTATGTTAGAAAAATATGTATGTCAATGAAATTTTTGTATGTAATAGTATATTTAAAAACTTATTTACTATGATTATGAAATACAAGTTAATATATAACCCAAAAGCTTGCTAGTAAATATATAGGTAAAAATATAAAATATTCTTATGTATCAGCGTCATTTATATATGTATTTTATTCGTTATTGTTTAATTTATTTTAGAAAAAAAACTATAAAAATAATAAATTTTTAGCAATATTCTGGGCGGATAAGAAACATCTGTCGAAAATGGCAACTGTTTTTCAACAATATCTATATAAAAGGGTGTTATCGAAATACTATTAAAATATGAAAATAATAATGTGGTTAAAGATTAGCCCAGATGGTATTCGTATTAACATTTAAACACATATTTTTCTTATCAAAAAGATCCTAAGTTTTAAGTTTAATAATAGGAAATGACTAAAATATAAGAAGTTTTAAAGTGTAAGACTTTTCTTTTGGTACGATTTGTCATAATATTTTTCATCAGACAAGTTTATTGTTTGATTAGTGGAAGTTATTATGATTGTACATTACACTATCCAAATACAACAACCCATAAGATGTCCTCTCTAATTTCTCTCAAAAATTTGTGGAAATTTATATATACTCGTATAGTAGAGTGTGGACCAATTTTTGTGGTAGTATATAACTTAAAAAAATGGATTTCTATAGTTCGATCTATATCCTTATCCACAAAAAAAGTAACTTTAATGTTGGGATTTATAACTGGAATACCTCAAACTCAATAGTGATGAATATGTAATAAAAAAAATTTTACAAGGCAACTAAATTCGCTTGTGCGGGCTACATTACTTTTCTGTATCTTCCGGAGTTTTAAATCTCAAGCCTGAGGCGTAATCATTAAAATATTGCAAAATAAATAAATTTTTATATATGTACTAATGTACTACATATATGTATGTAATGAAATATAAGTGAAAAAATAATATTACTCTCTTTTTCTTGTTCAAAATCTGGTCAAATGAAATGAAATAATAATGACAACATTAGTTTTCCTTAATAAAATGTAAGATAGATCATTAATAATGATTCATTATATATTCTCTTTTTAGACGATTATCTAAAATTAAATGTCCCCAATCCGACAATGACCCGAACTTCCAAAAATATATCTCTCTTATATAACAGGGCACGGTTTTATGTATTCGCATTAGGTTTTGGTAATTTGCGTAAAATCTAAAATCACTATTAAATATTCAATAAAATATTGCAATAATTGTGTTATTTAATCTAAGATTAAGATATTGTGTCTTATCATATTTTTTTAATTTTACAAATTAGATTTCAATTTAAAGGTAAAATCTACATTTTCCATTACATATATTATTTTCCATTATTTGAATTTCATCTACCAACAAAATGTAAATATATATGGTACATAATTATATTACTTATTCACCTCACAATTTTCTACTTTATAAAAACAAATCTCTAAAATAAATATTGCCTAATTTAAAATTATAAAGTGTGCATTCCTAAAGATTGCAACACTAACCTTATCTTCTTCTATTAATCGAAATCTGCAGAATTCAGTTTTACATGATATTTAAATTACTGCAAGATTTGTGATAGAAATGTCAAGCAAAAAAAAATTATGAATTAATGTACTAATCTCAATAACTTGCTGTATAAAAATGACACGTGACGGAGTGTGCGCTAACACGTGTTCAAGAACTGTGAGTAACATTTAGCTGATAACCTTTTATTTAAGAAATATCTGGCCTGTGTTAGATAAGGTTGAATTGTTAAAAATCCGGAGTACGGTTAAAAAACCTACTTCTATTTTTTTTTTATTTCTGTAAATAAAAAAGGATCAAATTTTTTATAAATAAGAAAATTTTTAATTTCATTACTTAACAAACACTTTGTAAGTTTACCTATAATCGAGGACGGACAAAGATTAAAACGATTCTTTAAATTTTCTAAAATTTAAAAAATATTTTTTCCACAATATACTTTACTAGTTGAAACACATACTTTTTATTTATTTGCAGATTTGAAGATTTTATTGTTTAAATATATAGGGTGTCGCAGCAATAGATATCTTAAACTTGATTTCATTAAAATAAATCACTATAAAAACGCTTAAATGAACAATTGCTCAAACAATATTGTTCCTTAAATAAAAAATAAGCATTGCTCTCCCCAAATCTGGATTTGCTACCCTTGTATTTTAAAAAATATTTATTATAATTGAAACAAATAATTTCATGTTAATTATAATTCAACTAGCAATTTTTTTTTTTTTTTTAATATATATTTATTTAATTATTTAATTCATTTATTTAAATATCTGTAAATTTCTTATAATTATTAACAAAAGAAAAACTTATTTAAGAGAGATGAGCAATGCTTGTCCTTTACAACTAGTTAAAGGTCAATCCCACCAAAAACAGAAACAGAAACTTTTTTTTTTTTTATATTTTAAACTTACGATATTTTCCAATTTAAAGGGTTTTTCAGCTAAAAATATTTGTAAAATAAAATAAAATAACAAATAACAATTTCGAATTTATTTTTATTGCTTGAAATCGCTTTATTTTTATAAAAAACGATTTTATATTTTTTCTGTTCCAGAATTCGAATTTTTAATTTTTCTGTTTTTCAATTTATCGGACAGAAAAATAAACTTTTTTTTTCAAAGTTTCAATTTCTGTTTGCAGAAGTTTGCAGACGCACATTTTTATCAAATTTCGTTTGCAGCCATGACATTATGAAAAAAATAATGCTAGTTAAGCACCCACGATACTGCATGTTACAAAATTAAAACTTGATTGTGACCCCCCACCATCCAAAAAAAGGTGCGACATCGCTGCTCTATAATAATCAAATATTCTTCCATAACAAAAGCTAAATCAACTAAAAGCTACCGGCTACAAATTTCAGGACCACCAACTAGATAACATAATCAACCTATGCGAAATATCATTGAATTCGGGTAAAATTATTGTGTGATGTGCATGTGGTATAGAGTATTGAACTTATGAAATATAATTGGGGTTTTTCAGACGGACCCACTGAACTACCGTATACACAGCACCAACTACATAAGGAAACTATCATGTGTGCCAAACTCAGATAATTGTTACTATTCTCTAGTCTTGTCTAGCGAACATATGAAATATTAACATAGATTTTAGTATGGACGCCCTGAAGCTACTGACCTCTACCTGAATAGACACGTGCGTTATCATGAAACCTATCTGTTTACCAAATTTCATCCAAATCTGAGATATAATTATTTTTGTTTAAAAAACACGGTTCTCCACATAAACCCGAAAGTCTAACATGGACCCACTGAAAGTTCCGATCTCATCTTGTACGGTCATCAGGATGAAGTTGGGATAAACCTATGTGTCAAATTTAACTCAAATCTGACAAAGCGGTTGTAGAATTTTTGCTGGGCACACACGGAAGTTTTTAATATGGATAATGTATGATTTGCTTAGATAATAGATAATACGTCCGTCAATATTTGCCTCCCAGTCAACTTCATATCTAGGCTTTGACCTAAATATTTTACATGAGAAAGGTAGAGTGAGTAGAGTGATTTTGGAAGCATGAATTTCGGGTGTTTTGTACTTGCTGGGGATAGTAATAATTCCATTTTTGAGGACTGATTTTGCGAACGCTTGGTTTTGCCCACTCACTAATTTTATTCTCCATGCATCGCTTTAAGAATTTCGTTTAAGACTATAGTCAACAAAAGCCGCGACAGAACTCTACTTTGAGGTGTGGCCCGTTCTACTTATTTATTCGCACTAGTGCTAGCCCATTCCAAGATAATCGAACTGTTTCTTAGTAGCTCAGTGATCGAATTACTGTCCAGCTTACTAACAGAGTTTAGAGCCTATCAATAGCTACGCTGTTAAAGACCTTGTGTGTATTTTTTCTAGTAGAGGGATTTTTCACCACTTTCTGAAGTGCAGAATTGGCTGTAAACGGCAATATATAAAAACTGATCTTACCCTCCACTCCAGTTACTCTAACATTTAAAGTTCAAAAATTATATAAATTATATTTATATATCTTTTTTAGTTCGGAATTTATTATTTAATGAAACGAGTTTCGTACATGTTCTTCGTAGTTTTAAGTATAATTTTAAGTTTTATAATAAAAAAAAAAAGGTTTTTTTTCCATTTTCCTTAAGAAATCATATATACATATGTATATAATTAAAACACAGTAAAACTATTATAAAATTCTATTCTAGAGTAAGTTATTAGTAGTTGAAAAGACATTCCTGAAACTCTACCTTTGAAATTGTTAATAAATATAAATATGTAAAAATATATAAGGCAATAAATAAATAAATAAATAATACTAATTAATAATTTTAGTTAAAGAAAATAGGATTTTTTTATGATATTGTAGAAGTAATAAAACTATTTTTTAAAAAAACCTGAGATTATAGAAAGAGATTGCTGGAATATTTAGAAATGTTAAATCATTATTTATAATGTTTTTAATATTTTATTAACAGCTGATTAAAATCACCTGTTTTATGTCATTAAGGCAAGAACACAACTTTGAGAGTGCCTATAACGCAGTTGAAAATGTTGCGTTGAACCACGGTGCCGTTAATTAACTGGAAGATTAATCAATTTTTATATATTATGATATATCATTGCCGACAAACTGCGGATGCGCTGGGACTGACATTAATAATAGTTATCTATAAAGCAAAAAAGTTTTCTATGGCTATGACTTATAATTTTATTTAATATAATAAAGATGAATTAAAATTAATGTTAAATCTGTAAATGGTTATTTATGGTACTTATTTTACTTTGATTTGCTTTTCGCTATCTCAATACGAAATTATAACTGATTTTTTATGCTGAATTCATTGTTTCGTCGCATTTAAGTCGAACTGATTTCTCTCAATACAGTTCATCGTTTCGTCTTAAAAATACGGCGGATTTTGTGATAATCTATCAAAAAAATAATCATAGATTGTATATAAATAAAAAAATTTAAATATTTTTTCTATTAGATTATGACATGAAAAGCAAAATATTATATTTATTTTTGTTATTTGACGTTTGTTTTTTATTCGGTTGAACTTTATTTTTGAATTTTCAAAAATGCTCCGCAATAAAGTAGAAATTGAACCAACTTTTTCAGAGAGACAAAAAAAATCGAAAATATAAACTAAAAAATGAGAGAAATTCAAATTTTCATATAAAAAATATGCGCTGACATGAGTTCGTCGTAAGTCGGACGAAACAATGAATTCACCATTATGGAAAAAGAAGTCCCCATTCGATAAATTATCGAACTTCAAGCTTTTCGAAGTTGTAAAATCTTATGACAGAAGTGGTTCGCTTTCGATGTAAAAAATATTTCTTGTCTAAAAGGGAATTCATTTATTGACTTAGAGGGAGTCGATTGATGTTTATTATTGTCATTTATAATTTTATAATTTATATGGTCATGTCAAATCATATAAAAACACATGGTTATTATTTCAGTAATTTCAGTGTTTAGTTCTTGTAGTAGAATAATTTTGAATTAGAATAATATATAAATATTTAAAAATGTCATCCTGGAAAAAAGCGTCTAAAACAAATCAAAAAACTCACAAGGAACGACACCAACCGGCTGCGAGACAGCATTTAGGATTGCTGGAAAAGAAAAAGGACTATAAGCTCAGAGCCAAGGATCAAAATGAAAAAAAAGAAACTTTGCAATTATTATATAGAAAAGCCTTAAATAAAAATCCCGATGAGTTTTATCATCACATGATAAGATCTAAAATAAATGATGGAGAACATCATGAAGAAAATGAAAAAGATGAGCATTCCAAAGAGCAACTGGAATTGATGCAATCGCAAGATCTAAAATATGTGAGAATGAAGCGAACTATGGAAGCAAACAAAATAAAACGCCTCCAATCACAATTGCACATGATTGATGCTGCAAATACTATGCGAAATAAGCATACATTTTTTGTATCAAATGAATCTGAAACTAAGGAATTTGATGTAGCTGGAAGGCTTGAAACATATCCAAGTTTGTTACATCGTAAGACAAATAGGTCGAAAATTGAGGATATAGGAAAATTCTCTATTTCTGATATATCTGAAGAGGTACTTTTTAAAACTAAATATATAAACAATTCTTTTATCTCATTCTAATTACAGGAACTAGATCAAATGCGTAAGAAAAGAGCGGATGCCTACAAAGAATTAAATAAACGTATAGACAGAGAAAAAGAACTAACTATAATTCAACAAAAAATAGAACTTAAAAACGCTTTACAACAAAAAAGGGCTATTAAGCCCAAAAAAATTAAATCTGGAACTAAAGAAGCACCTTCTGTATATATATTTAAATATGAACGGAAAAAGTAACAATATAGGTATTTAATATATTTGTAAAAAAATCATTGAAATAGACTAAACTCAGTTGCAAACTCCACATCATCAAGATTTTTTATACTAAAATATACAAAAATGTGACGGTATTTCTATCAAACATTTTCGACAGTTAATTAACATAAAATACTTTCTAAATATATGTAAATTAAATAAATTAAAAATTATTTTAAAATTGTAAAGATTTGAGTTAAAAAAGAGTTTATCGATAAAGTGGACTATTTTACAATATGTATATTACTGTTTACATGAATGATTGAACTTGAATTACCGGAATGAAAACACGGATTGAATTTAATTTTGTTTAATTTAAATCCAACTAACCTAACCCATTTAACTAGTAGAATTAAGTTGTTGTATTTGCTGTAAAGTAACATTTTAGCATTTTGGGAGCGAAAATGAAGTAAATTTATTTCAAAAATTGACTATTGTAAAACGGACAAATTAACTCAAGTCTAGTCCATGGAAACTGTGGATTAGTATGCTATTTTTTTTTTTTGAACTGTTCCATAACTCTACTCTATGGGAAAAAATCATAGTATTATGATAAAAAAATAGTATAATATAATTTTAATAAAAGACAAAAGTTTTCATCAAATATGTATAACGGGAGTTTGAAGCAAGTAATATTAGATTCTTTTTTAGAGACAGGGATATTAATGCCCATTTATTAATGTATAAAAAAAAATATTTCACAATTCGGCATAATCCGTTGAGTTATGGAACCAAATATATAATTGCCATATTTGGAGATAGATGCAGGTAAAAAACGAAAGGTTTGAATTGTAAGAATGATTACATATTGTTAAAAGTTTTATATTAAAAACAAGTATATATATTAAAATATATAAAAAAAAATTGATAAACAATGGATAAATACAACTACAAAATTTACAAAATTTTATAAACATAAAAAAATTAGTTTATTAAATTTTTGGAAGAAAAATTATATTTTTTTTTTATTATTTTCAAATAGAAATTGACAAATTGATAGAAAATTATTCCTCCACTCTCGTTCTAATTTTCTTCACACTTTTAATAGTGATTATGATTAGCTTCAAGAATTCCAAATTTTATATTCTTCATTATAACCTTTCGTTATCCAGACTTTAATTGTTTTTCACATATTTATTCGATATTACTTCTTTATTTGTATAACAAAATAAACATTGTACCACTTTATATATTACATGTAATAATTACAGTTGCTAATGTATATTAAAACGTTACCAAAAATCTAAATTTTTTATATTTAATTAAATAATAGATTTACTATTACGTTTCTTTTTATTAAATTTGGGTTTTTTCTGAGGCTTTTCGTCATTAAGAAATATACTGTCGTCCAAACGCTTCGTTCCACTGAAAATAAATTTATTAAATTAGTTTCTTAATAAAATTTAGCTTTCATTACCTTTTAACAGAAACTAATGTTGATTTACTAGAAGTCAAAGCATTAGACCAATCTTCATCTGTACCCTTTATAGCAAAATCTTGTAAATTTTCGTTTTTTAATCTTTTTAATTCTGCTTTTTGTTTTTTTGCTAATATCTTATATAAAAAATATTTTTTTTTATCATTTACTAAAATATATTGTTAAAAATTACCTTCGCAGTTTCCTCCAATTCTTCGTTGAATGTATTTTGCAAAGGTTGCATATTTTCATTTTCAACAACATTTACCTCAACCATTTTACTCGCAATATTCCCTTCAACAATATTTAAAATATATTTTGTACTTTTTTTGATTAGGTCATGAAATTTTGCCAATATTTGATTTGGAGGCATATGCAGCTCCTGCGAGAGATTGTCAATAGATTTCCCTTGTAATCCAATACCGAGAAGAATTGCCTTTATGTATTTTATTAAATAAATTGTTCAATTAATGAATTTATTACTGTGTAATGTAATTTTACTTTTGATGATAGGTTTTATAAAATATCATAAATAATTTATTTAGAAAAAAAAATAGATCTACTTATTTCCAAAATAAACTTGTCTCACAACATGATTATATAATGTTTCAAAATATTCAGTAATGTAATTATTCATTATTTATATAATTATAAAAACTGATTAGCCAGCATTTTCAACAAAACTGGAAATATTTTTAAATATTTCATTAATTATAATTATTAGTTCCTTCCAAATATTATATGTGTAGGATATTTTTTTAAAAAAATCATCTATTCCTAGATGACTACAGTAAAATTAAAACATTACCATTTATTCTTCTATATATCTCAATATTACTATAATTCGAAAATATTTATTAAAATGTGTACCTTTTGTAAAGTGTCAATTGAAATATTTTTCATTTTTCCTTGGAAATATAATACACTCAAGTCTGATGTTAAATCCGCAATAAGTCTGTAATCAATTTGATTTCTAGAATATGATTCAAACCGTTGAATATCGTGTGACAAAAAATATGTATCTATAACAATTGGATCAAGTTCTAAAAATTGCAAAAAATCAGTAATTCTAAAATTCTTGTTTAAAATAGTTATGGTTTATACCTCTTGTATGTAAGGAAATGGAATTATTGTCTAGCACTGATAGAGCAAGACTAATTGGGAATTCTCTGAAAGCATTCGACAAGAGTTTAATAATTCTTCTTCTAAAATCGTTGAAGTATAACGAAACCCAATTGCTATTAGTTTTTCCTGAAACGTCTTTTCTATGCAATAACGACAACATAATGCAAGAATTTTCTCCTGTGAGATCATTTACTCTTTGGCTAAAATTTTGATTTATTAATATTTATTGACTCAAATTTAGTAAAACATAGTAGGCTACAAATACCTAATATAAACTGGAACGTATTGTTGGCTCTTCCAAAACTTTAATAAATCTCTTGTTAAACCAAATGAGGTTCCAATATAATGAATTTCTTCGGGTGTACGTTCATTCAATCGTTTTAAAAGAGTTGTAATAGTTTTCCTTGGCTTGACAACTTCCTCTAATAAACCAACATCGAATTCTGCTATCTCCTCAATACCTTAAATGATACAATTTACAAAATATAAATACGTATTTTATAGTTATGCTTATAAGAGTTACCATTATCATCATTTTTATTATCATAAAAACTATTATTTAAAATAGTAAAGTTACACTCATAGTAATCACGAAGTAATTTTAATGCTCTTTTACCATATCCCATCTAAAATGAAGCAGTTTATATTATTTGAAAATATTTACAAAAAATATTTTAGTTTATACTCTCTGATAGGAAGGATGTGTTGCAATACGAACAATTCTTAATCCAGATAATTTAGGAAATTCTTTGTCTCCAAATTGTTCACAAATAATCCAAGGTATTAAATCACCAGCTGCTTTTTTACCTCTTGATAATGAGTCATTAACACTTTTCGATGATATTTCGCCTTCAAATGCAGTTTGAATAACAACTAATATTTCTGGCAATTGATCTTTTTTTTTAATCGGTCCCAACAAACAAAATAAATTATGGGCTGGTGCATCACTCATCATTTGTAAATCATTTGGACTATTTTTATAATGGGAAGATACATAAATCGAAACCATTCTTTGTAAAAATAACTCAGCAGCTTTATGATAAGAAAATAATGCATCTCTGTCGATAAAATATAGCTCACAGGTATCAGGTGGTGGACATCCTGAATTTATAAATGGAACTGATGTTGTATCTAAACAGAGTAAAGCAGTTAACCAAGATTCTACGTCGTCGTTCATAGAATATCTTATTGATTCTTCTAGTTTTATCTGTGGCAAATTAAGATAAAAGCAATTATTTAATATAGTTATTGATATTACAATTTTACCGGTGGTGGTGCACTATTTTCTTTTTGCAATTGAGTAATTAGTTTAAGACTTAGCGATCTGCCCGTTCCTTCGTATCCGTTTATTGTTGAAGCCATGAATATTAAATATGGCCCCAACATTTTTTTAACTACAGGAAGTGGTATAGCTGCAGCCTCATCAATTATTAATAAATCTGCTGAATTTAAAAGATGTGCATCAGTAGGAGAAATATATTGGATCGCTTGTCTATTCTGGCGTGTGATATTAATCCTTATAATTGCTTTCTTATAATCTGGGTTTGTAGACCTAATTATTGTGTAATCTATATGTTCTTGATATTCTAGAACATCAAAACCCTTTAAAATAAACTCGAAGAGAGTTATTAAATTTTCAGGATGTGGTGATGTAACATAAACATTAACATAACCAAATGATATAGCTGCAGATATTGCCAGTCCCAGAGCTGCTGATTTACCACGACCACGAGCTGCAGTTAAATTTGTTGGTGGTCTAAATATTTATATTAAGTTAATTAATATGAATATAATATGAAATTTACATTTATCCAATTACTTTAATTGTTTTTCAGCCAATGCTTCTATAAATTGTGCAAGGGCTTTAGCTTGATCATAAGTCTTACACAGATTTACCAAAGGTCCTGCGGGAGGAGTATCCTTTAATTTTTCCTTCATGTCACTTAATAATTCATCATTCGCTGTTTTACCTAAATTAGATAACTAAAAATTACAAAAATTAATTTTTAGTTTTAACCATAATTTTAAATTTATTTATATACACTTATAGGTTTAACATCAATGGTTTTTGAGCTAAGAGGTAACACTGTGAGATCATCATTTACAACAAGACATCGTTTACAATCAGCTAATGATAAAATAAGTCGTTCATTGAACCTACATGTGATTGTTTGATGTGCTTCTGTGCGAAATCTTTTGTGAACGTCCATACTCATGGTAAATAACTGCTTTAACGATTGAATAGACTTTAATAATAAAATTATTAGACCTCCTCCTTCAACTGTTTCAAAAGTGCGAGCTATTAGATTTGGGGTTATGGCTTCAAAATCCTAAAAAATCAAGACTTGATCAAAATGCCCATTAAATTTTATTTAACGTTACCTGCAACACACATACACCATATGTCCTACCTAAAATTGTATGAGTTTCTGAATAGTATCGGCCATGAATTGTAGTGGACATTCTAAACATATCAAAAAGATCAGCTTCATTAATGTCAATTTTACAAGCTTGCATTTTTTTCGATCTCTTCTTTCCATGACTTTATGATAAAGATAATGTAATATAAAATAAATAATGAATTTCAAAATTTATGTTTTATATAGTAATTTTTTTAAAGGCAATATTTCATAATTATACCTAGATATTGCTTCGTCTTTGGTTTTGTAGCACCATAAAACAGTTGGTCTTGTTTTAACTGTTGATTTTGTTAAAATGTCGTATAAAATTGGAACCTAAAATTGAATCAGTTAATATAAATTAAATTACAGACGTATAAGTTTTTCTACTTGATCTCTTGCTTTGTCTCCAATAATTACGAACATACTCCGGTGGCCTGTTTTCACACCATTTTCAATCATGACTCGAATTCTATTATCAATTTTTTTTTTAACCATCTTAAACAATTTATAATACAATTTATACAATATTAATAAACTTAAACTATCTATTTAACATATACTGAATGTTGAATGGAAATAAAATTACAATATAGTAACTAAGTAACACGCGGTACTGATACGTCAAAATCTATATTTGTTATTTTTTATTTACTGTACTCGTACTGTACACTACAGAACAGACTACAGTACAGTACAACAGACTACACTGCAAGGGTTGCCAATGCCAAAGCCAACGAACAAAAGCCAACTGGAATAATCTACTACTGCTATTGCTATCTGATATCTACCACTTTCTATATTCTACTTCTACTACCACTTAAAAATATATCCCAGTAAACCATATTTTATTGATTTTTAATTAACATAAAATTCACCAATGGTGAATCAGTTTCTCTAAGAGAAAACTTTGTACATATTTTAAAATGCTACATTTTCACATTTTTATTTTAAAATTGAGGAGTTTAAATTTCACAAATAAATAGAACAAATTCTATTTTCTTATTGTTGAAAAAAATATATATACTAATATTTTCTATAAATAAAACTTATTAAAAATAAAGAGAAAAACAAGGAATTTTTTAGTGCTATTTTTTTCATAGTCTTAAGTTATTTATAATTATAATTAAGTAAGTATCCGAAATTTGTGATTTAAAAAAACTTATACCATAAATAATTGCCGCGTTATTATGTTTACTCGTCTATTTCAAATTCATATTTAATAATGTTACCATAGTATTCATGCATGGTACATTACAGAATTTTATAATTAAGTAAGTAATTTTAAAGAAACGAACACGATTTTATTTTGAGCTCAAGATGTTTTCGAGAAACGAACACAAGTTGACTTGCGTGCAATATTTTTTCGATGAAAGAATACAGCAAAACAGTACAGCAAACATAGAATATTCTCTTTAAACAATTTTTATAGCTGCCATTAAAACAAACGAATATTACCTAAAATAAACACCACAAAACTAATTCATTTTTTATAAACTTATTTAAAAAAAAAAAATCAACCTTAATAATAATAAAAACTGGAAAACCCATCTTTCTGAACTCCGAACACGATTTTTGAATGAAAATAAAAATCAAATCATTGACTAATTGGGTTACTGTGGCTAAAAGCTAGAATAGAAAACTAAAAATAAGTAATTATAAAAAATATATGTTAACATACATTGGCATTTTGGAATTAAAAATTTATTTTATAAATACTTTATAGTACTGTGAAATAATACGGTTAAAATGGATAAAGAGTCATCAGAAGATGAAGTCTGGGATGATACCATATTAATTAAGGCATATGATAATTCAGTAAAATTAGCAAAAGAGGAATTGGCCAAAAGAATTGCTCTGTCTACAAATAAATTTTGGGATAAAAGTACTAATAACAATTTAAAACCATCTAATGCAACGGAACCTGAAAATGTATTTAAAATTGGTGATTATGTGCGAGCAACTTACGAAGATGAAGTGGATTATGAAGCTAAAATAATTTCAATAAATGAAAACGGAATGTGTACAATTAAGTATATTGGTTATGATAATGAACAGGACGTTGAAATTTGTAATTTGGTTCCATCATGGGGCAAAAAATCTCGTAGAATGCAATTTTCTAAAGCGCAACATGATGTAAGTAATGCTACAAAAATGCAGTTCTCACCACACCAAATTCCACCGCCACCTCCTATGCCACCTATGTTGAATGATTTAAATGAAGATTCTGAGCACGTTTCAGCTATGTTAATGGCCTGGTATATGAGTGGATATTATACTGGTTTATATCAAGGACAAAAAATAGCGAAAAGTAGATGTAAAAATAAAGCATAAAACGTAATTTTCATTATTTATTGTTTTTAATAAAATATCTATTTGAACTAACTATATAATTAAAATGCAAATGTACCATATTTTTTATTCCATTCTATATGTTTTAGGATACTATTTACAGCTGAAGGTTTAATCTGTTTAAAGGCTTCAGATACATCAATATCGTTAACACAAATGATTTCTGCTCCAGTATAACTATTTTCAGAAGTAGTACGAATTTTGTTCATTCTTGCTTCTTTGCATCCAATACGGATTTCGTCACCTTATAATAATATTATTCATATCATCTCTATTATTCAAATCTCTTATTACCTGTAAATCCATCACATTCATTTGTCAACTTTTCTAATTTTTCTTTTGACCATTTTGTACTTCCTGTTAAAAATTTATGAATTAAATATATACGTTCATTTTTATTTGGCAAATTAACAAATATTTTTTTTTCAAATCTTCTTAAAAATGCTTCATCGATAATCCAAGGAATATTTGAATTTGCCAAAATAAAAACACCCTTAGTGTTATCTTGTAAACCATCCATTAATGATAAGAACTCATTTTTAGAACGAAATGAAGCATCATTCTCAAAACCTCCATCACGTTTAGAAATTAACCCCTCAACTTCATCTATAAATATTATTGAAGGAGCATAATATTTCGCTACTTTGAATAAAACCTAAATAGAATACCATGGAATTCTCTTCAATAAGATTTAAAAAAAAAAAAAAAAATACTGAATACTTTAATAAGTTTTTCTGATTCTCCACGCCACTTTGATGTAATTGTACTAGACGAAATGTTGAAGAATGAAACACAATTTAAAGTTTCGGAACACAAAGTTTTAGCAATCATAGTCTTTCCTCCACCTTTATTTAAAGAAAATATTTTATTATTGAATTTATTATTCATCGTAGTAAATACCTGGAGGCCCATGTAGTAAAACAGATTTCCATGGTTTAAAAGAATCAGAAAACAATTCAGGATGCTGAAGAGGTAATATAACACTTTCTTTTATAATATTTATTGCGTTAGTATTCCCAACAATGTCTCCCCAACGACAACCAAAGTCATCCTTAATTAAATTGCTAGAAAATTCAAGATATAATACAAATAAAAAATTATAAAAATGCTAACTTAGTAACAACAGTTGCTAAATCTTTCCAATCCGATGGTATATCGATCTCATCTGGATCTAATTCATTGGTAAAAACCTGTAACATTTGATTGGTATCTTCAACAAATACTGGTTTTATTTGAAGAGTATCACTGAGAGAATCTGGTATAGAAGTTCCCGATTGTTTATTGTTTTTAGAAATATTATTTTTAATATATTTCGGTAATTTCTTTTTATCATTTTTAATTTCCTGATCTTTTACTTTATGAATTTTTGGATATTTACCAAATTTATATTGAAAAAAACTAATATACTCGAGAAATATCGAGTCTAAATCAATATTGTCACAAATTTCATAATCGAAAAGATGAGCCTCCGATTTTAAGACTAGAGCAACATCCAAAAGTCCTCTTTCTGTTAAAAACTTTTCTATTAAATATAATATAATTCTTCTTCTAGAATCGGAGGATCGAAAATCCTGATAAAAATATATATAATTATTAATTAACTTTTTATATATTTATTTTACAAAATATACTTCTTTTGACATTATTTTTTTTGTAAAACTTTATTGAATATACAAAAATAAAAATTATCGCATGGCAACTATTGTTTAGAACAAAATTATTTAAATACCTACATCAGAAACATGTTTATTATTTTAACATTAGTTTTTTACTTTATATAAATTGTATGAGGGCATAATTATATAAATCAGAATGAAAATATAAGAAAAAAAATATTAAATTGTTTAGAAAAATATTGTTTTGTAGTTGAGAATTAACAAATTAAATAAAAGTAAATATATTTATAAATCCAATTGTAGGTAATTCTTTGCGAAAAACTTTATTTTTCTTAATATAGGAAGGTATACAAATATTATTAATAAAATAATTTATTTTTGGGACAAAATTGTTGCTATATATTGCGCTGATGGTCGATTTTCGGCAAGTTCATTGGTACAAGCATAAAATATTTCAATAATTTTATTATATTCATCTGTCATATTAAATGCTTCTGGTAATGGTGGTCTGGTACCATAAAGGAATTCTACTTCTCCATTACAAGCATCTGTCATATTGTCATCATCTACATCTAATTCATTCGTTATATTCCATGTGTGCGGCGGTATTAAGGCAATTGTTTCATATATAACTAATCCAAAACTAAATATATCAGCTTTGTGACAAATAATACATTCGCCATCAATAACTTCTGGAGCTGACCATAACTCCGTTCCTAAAGAAAGTGTTAATATTCACAACCAACAATCTAACAGCATAATGAATATTTTTACCTATATAGTTAAGTTGTGGATTTTTCTTAAAATTAATCTCTCCTGCATCGTCTAGTGGTATACTTACACCAAAATCACATAATTTGCAAATATCGAAATTGTCTTTAATTAATATATTAAATGATTTTATATCACCATGTAACAGTTTGGCTTCATTATGTAAATAATTTAAGGCTTTTGAAATATCCAAACACACCTGTAGACAACAAAAAAAAAATTAAGTTCATGGAATTGGTAAATATATTTATAATATAATCACCTTTAAAATTAGATTTGCAGGTAAAGAACCTAAATCTGACTCTAATCTCTCCTCTAATATATTTCCCAGAGATGTGTGACAACATTCTATTAGTAACGTATCTGACCCTTCAGTGGTTTTTTTAAATGCTCGAAATCCAACAATATTAGGGTGCGATAATTTCCTAGGGTATTACAGCGTTTTTATAAAATATAATTTGAAAGTTTATCTAATGTTATCACCTTAATATATTTGCCTCAGATTGTAGTCTTGTCGCAAATAAATCTCGTCCTCTGTTTACTAGTCCATTTTTAATACGTTTAATAGCCCATGGCGACCTCAGTTTCCCTTCTAATGGAGATCGATCTAATCGCAAAACATCCACACCTGTTCCAAAACCTAAGGATTTTAAAAGAGGCGATGGTGGTAGTTTCAGGGGTGTTGCGACCCTTGAAATGTTTTCTAAATGTTTATTCCTTATTAAGTCGCGTGGATTTTTATTATCCATCTTATTTATTTATTTATATGACAGGTATATAGAATATAGCCTTATAATAACATATACTATGAACAAAACACTATATTGTTGTTGAACACCAATATTGGATTACTAAATAACTAAATGTTGAGCTAACACAAAATCAAAAACTAAGTATAAAATGACTAATGAGTATAGTTAATTAGTACAAGAGTAAATCCGTTACGTAAAATTTAAAAGTTTGTAACTTATTATTACTTTGTTATTGTTTGTGTAATTTCTATTTGAAAATATGTCGGTGTTGCCATTAATGCTTCATAAATAAGCATATATGATATATCCCTTCAGAAGAAAAGTGATGTGTAAGCTTACGCTAAGCAGCGCTTAATATCATCAGTCAGTCCTAAAGTGATGACCAAATGCTTATTTGAAGAATAGTATGTTGATCGTATGAAATTTTAACGTATTTTGTAAACCTCTCCAAATTCTCCGGGAGAAAATAGCCGTCAAAAAGATAATTCGACATTTTAATATTTTGTCATTTCACTTTTTTTATGTACAATTTTATTGTACACTGTAATATTTTTTTTTTAAAGTTTTTTGTACCAGTTTATACTTTAAATTTCTATAGAAATAAACAAAGAAAAAATTAAATGTCAACATTTAATCAAGAGATAATGTTCCAAACATTATTTCACCTGAAAAATAATTGCAGAATTTTTGCCCGCCAACTGGTGATTTACTAAAAAACTAATTTTTTTCATTACTTTTTCACCCGAACTGCGTACTACCACTACCTGAGCGTAATTATAACCAAAAATTTTCATTTCTGATTTCACGATGATAAATTTATATGAAAATTTAATTTCATTCGAACAGAATACTACGCTTCAGATGGTAAATATCCGAGAAACATGACTCTGATATGTCTTCGATAATTTAAAATGCGTTAAAAAAAAGAGATAGAGATCCAACGCGCTAATAAGTATAGTTTGTGGGACTTTAACTCTTTAAAAACATCTTTTTAGTTTTTAGAGCAGAATACGGAATCAGGAATTCTGATATTTTTTTTAATTTTCTAGACTAGAGCAGTTGTGAATTAGTTTTTCTTAATTCGCACAATTCGCACCCTTTTCGCACCCTTTAAGCAAGGTTTGACTTCAAATTGGGTTAAAAAACAAGTTTCTGCTATATATATGGCGAATCTCATTTACAATTCTTTTTTCTGATACAAAAACGTATCACCTACGAATCGTTGTATGGAATAATTATGTTAAATTGCTTTGACCAAAAAAATCAAACATTTTTCAAAAAATAATTTTTTTTTATAAATCACTTTTCAAAAGTCTCCATTTTTAGCAAGATTTATCCCTCTATTTACCAATACCAATATACTTTTTGGTAATTTTGAAGTTTCTAATTTAATTAATTATTTTCCACGGAAAGGGTTGTTTTCCATGCGATTTGTTTAATGGGAATTCTTGTTTGAGTGTAGTCTGCCTGCACTTCGCTTACTATCTTAGAGGGCAACAACCTTTTTAAAACATGTCATATATATTCCCGTTATTTAATAATTTTTGATATTTTGTGATATTGAATATTGAAATGAAAATAAAAATTAGATAGAGATTGAGAGAGAGTATACAACTTTCCGTTTCAGATATCGTGTTGACAATTATTAAAAAATATAAAATTCAAACGGTGCCAGGTGGGTCGTTTAACGTGTATTTAAAAAAATATAAAATTCTTCATATAGCATTTTATTATGGTAATGTTTAGGGTGATACTGTTAATTTTTATCTAATAATACAATGGGGTTTCTTAAATGGATTAGAACGTAAGTTTTGATGCAAAATAATACTTGTTCCCTTGTTCCTTAATATTTTTATTTATAAAAATTTAATGTCAAAATTCAAAATATATTTTGTATTGTACGTATAACTTCACATGTATTCAAGAGAAATTGATGCAACAAATGTCGACAAAATGCGAAATAGTAAATATGAAATAACGAAAAATACGATTAGTTCAGATGCTATTCCAGATGAAGATTATACAAGAGCTCTATCCAAATTTAATGAATGGAGAAGACTGAACCAATTTGGAACTTTGTCGAAAAAAAATAAGAAACAGTTTGAGAAAATGTCCAGAAAATTGGAAATTATTAAAAATAAAAAGGATGCTGTTAAAAATAAACTACAAATTGATGACTTTATTTCATATACTAATGATTTTTATGAAGAAATTGATAAACATAAACTCTCACATAGCGTTGTAAAGGATAAATATAAACATAAGCAAAATAAACTCAATAAGGACAATATTACCATCGGCAATTTGAAAAATATTGATGAAATAAAGACATCTATCGCGAATAATAAAATAATATATGAAAATGAAGGTTTTGATTTTGAATCCAAAAATCGTGAGACTGGAAACGGCCTTAATGTAGATTATTGCAATAAAGTATTGTCAAATAATTCAATTCCTGATAAATTTGACAGAGAAGTCTGTCAAATTTTAAATAAAAACTTGAATAATGATGAATTACCATTATATCAGACTGTAATTAATAACGGAAATATAGTTGAGTACGCTTTACCTCTTATTGAAAATAAAAAACCGCAATCAATAAAAAATAAGAATGCTACCATTATTAAACAGCATGCTGCAGAAAAAAATGAGATCTTAGGTGAAATTAGTTTTTCTAAAAATCAACTTAAACTTATTCAAGAAAAGAGTATTTATGATGTAGAACCGCAAATAAGACCTGTAAATGTAATTGTTACTGATTTGGATAAATCTGATGAAAATTCAGGTGCTTTTGAATTATGTTATTTATTATGTTTTGATTTAGTGTAATGGCAAAATAAAATATAATATATACATAAAGAATGCAATTGGATGAAATTGAGTTGTATATTAATTTCTTTATACTATTTATATAGGTAATACCAATTTAGAAAACAATATAAAAACCCAAAATATCATGAAAGAACTAGATACTTTAGAAAACTGGAGTAAAAGTATTGAAGTTAATATAAACGCTCAAAGCAAAAGTAGTAAAGAAGATTTTGAAGCGGTAATAAAAATAGATAATTATTTGACTCAATTTAAATTTTATTTACAGACTTTAACAGGAATAATCATCTGTCCGATGTCGGAAGTGAGAATTACATCATTTGATCACATTAAATTATACGGATCGCGAATTTATCCAGGAACGTTTCGCGGTTCTTTTATTAGCCAACAAAAAAAAGAAAATAGTAACAATTCGTTTCAAGACGAAGCACTTTTACTTACATTTGAAAAACTAAGGTATGTATAAATATAATTTTCAATTTTAGAATGATTTTAAATTCAGCGGTAAATTTTAAAATGATAAATCGAATATTTTATTTTTATAGTCAATTATTACTAATATATTAGATCTCCACTAACTGTATTCTATTCACTGAGATCTAGACTATCTTGTATTGTGAATATATTTTATAAATACACTAGTTTTGAAATAAACGGCAATCGGTCATAATCCAGGATTACAAAATACAGTACCATTTAAAAATCCAGTAAATGAAAAAGGAAACTTTCTGTTCAATGAATTTTTTTTTTTAATAATTAAAATAATTAAACATTAAATAAGAAAAAAATTCAATAAATAATTAAATAAAAAAAAAATACGTATAAGCAAATCAATTTAAATAAAAAAGAAATAATTTAATACCACAAATTAATATGTAGTTATATAACTGGAAATTCATAAACTCATATTTGTCGCTTTTATAAATCTAGTTCAGTCATTCCTGAACGACTCTCCATTATTTTTTAATATGAGATAATTAGTAAAATCCAGTAAAAAAAATCAGAATATTAGTTCATAAAACACTGATTTTTTTTTGTTGCCTTTGGGTTACTGGATTTTGGTTTACTAAATTTTAAAAACTGCTTTTTGGAAAACCGGATCTCATAGCGAACCCAAATAAACAAATAATTGAGTAAAAATTTGTAATATGTAATTGTATCAAATTTGGCTCTATGAAATAACTCGCCAAACCAGAATGGTCACACAAAATTTGGAGTTATTTAATATACACACTTAAAATTAAGTAACTATCCAAATGAATGTAATAAATTTCCAAATGAAATAAAATGGGTTCCCAAGCTGAAAATGGGATAAGTATTATAAATTTTTATTATAATAAATTTATTATTTATGAAGTGAGATAAAAATTTAATATAGGACATTTCTTTTCCGTTTTTTTTTTTAAAAAAGAAGATTCATACTAATTAAAATGGTTTTGAACCCTTCGGATTATTCATATTTTTGGGGTCTTATTTTTAGAACAAAATTTGAAGATTTATTTTATTTTTAGAATATTTTTCGTTTTATTTTAAAATAATTATACGGAATAATTTTATTTTGTAATAATTATAGGAGGCTTAGACATCCAGATATAGCATTATTAATGGCCGTTACAACAGACAGCTTTAGAAAATTAAATTCCTTGATTTTGGAAGCATTTGAATGCTCCTTAAAAAACGAAATTCATAAAACTGTAGATAACTTTACTTTTTTCTTATTTATTAAAGTTAACTTATATTATTTAGGATAATCAAATACCTCTTAATGATGTAATAAAATACAGTATTCAAATGACTAGGGCTGTTATGTATTGCCATGAATATGGAATGACTCATTCAAACATTTGCAGTGAATCAATTTTAATTTCCAGTTACGAAAAAAATATAAAAATATCCTCATTTGAATTGACAACAGAGTGCCACAATAATGTGCGACACATTGGTAAGAAATAACATTTATATATAACTTTTAGTTTTGTATTTTATTACTATTGATAGAGAATACAAGTGAAAAAGAAACACCGCTTAATTTCTTACCACATTTAGTAAAGTATCGTAAAAATTATTCGAATCATTGCTACCAGTCTCCTGAACTTATAACAACAAAATTAAAATATGTTTTCCCTACTAAACAATCAGACATTTATGGAATATGCTTAACGTTATGGGAAATGCTTAATAAATCTGTTCCATTTGCATTTTTTAATTATAAAGATCTAGAAAATTTATTTTTATTACAAAATACTATGCTTCCTATTTTTGAAAAAAATCGATGCAAACTATTTAAATACATACTAGAAAACGGTTTACAACTATATCCTGAAAATAGAATTGAAAGTGCTGAAAGCCTTCTTATATTGCTTATGCAATTATCAAAGCAAATTTCAACATCACCGATAATTACTAATTTATTTGAAGAAACACATGTTCCTAGTTCACATAATTGCAATCGAATAACATATGGTAAGACCAGTACTGTCAAAAGGCGTAAAATAGATCCAAATATGTACGAAAATACAAATACAACTAAAAATATTCCAATTTGTTTAACACCCCAACATATTACAGAAGACAGTAATGATATAGAATTAAAATCAAATAATAATGATAAGATTTTTGAAATAAATGATTGTCGATTACCATCTACTCCAATTGCACGCAGAAGTCAGTTATTAAAAAATGCATGGCTTTTAAAAGAAAAGATATCACCAATTCAAAAACTTGATCATTCAGAGAAAATTGCAAACAGTGCAACTAATTTAAAATCAAATAAAATATATAATGTTAAAATAAGAGTTTCCCCGAAAGAGAACAATATTGAAGAGCTTTCAAACTCCAAAATATCTGATTTATCCGTTTTTCCCAAAAATCAAATTAATAATCTTAGCATTTCAAATCAAATTAATTATTGGAATTCTATTAACTCACCTCCAATTGTTGAAAATGATTTATTAAATAAAGCAAAAGAAAAACAAGTTCTACAAAAAAAAAATACAAAAAATGTTACCATTAATAAACAAGATTCAATTGATTGTATGTTGCACGATAATCAGGATATCTTACCTATTCCATTGACTGATTTATTAAAGGAATCTTATGGAAAAAGATGTCGTAATTCTAGTAATAGTTTCGAGGATTCGTTATGGAGGCGTGAGAAAATAATATGCCAAAGTTTTGATGTGTATAAAAAGAATAATAAGTCGGTTAAGGATACTGTTAATAAATTTGAATCATTTTCTAATCATTCCCAACAACATAATTCAAATGCCAAATTAAATTTAAACCCCTTAAAATTAACACATAATAAAGAAATACATTTGAATAATGGTGAACCTACTAAAATTCTGGAGAAGGAGAATAATTTGGAAAATTGCGATATTAAGCAAAATAATCTTCAAAATTGTAAAGATAAAAGTACTGGTATGAAGTGTGAAACTTTGCAAGAATATAGTCCAAAAAAAATATATAAATCTAATTTAGATGTAGTATTAGATAAAACAATCATTGAAACTGGTCCTGATTCATATAAAGAATCAAAGGTGGTGAAATTAAATTTTAAAAAAGAGGATAGACGAGCATCTGACATAAGTTGGTTTTTTAACCATGTAAGAAGTGTTCATACAAAAGGGGAATACGAAAGACATTCAGTATGCGGTACTGAACTATTAAAACAATTAGGAAAATTTACACAGCAGAACCGTGAAGAACTAAGTGATAAATTTATAACGAAATATAATGTAGCCACCACTAAGAATGTGAATCCACTGTGGTCCAGAGACGGCTGTAAATTACAAGTGGGTAAATTAACTTGTTGGAATTGTGGTTGCAAAGTTTTTCTAGTTAATGACAGAGGTAACATATTATTTATTTGTAAAATAATTACTTAATTTTACATTTTACAGAGAATGATAATCAAAGAGCAGAACATATTAATTTGCCCTTGTCGGTAAGTGGTATTCAAGTATAATTTTTATCTTAATGAAATATATTTTAAAAAACTGCTAACCTTGGGGAGCAGATAATTCATAGTTATGTCCAATATTAATTAGTAGTTCAAAGTCCCTTCTAACAAGCTATGTACCGTATTCCATTCTAAAAAATATTTTTGTTTGAACTCAAACATTTGGTACTATGGATCCTAATTTTCCAAACCTGAAATATTTTGAATCTGAATTCAGAAATAATGTTTATATGATCTACTATTTATTCTTATTTTCAAATAAAACACGTTAGAATTTCTCTAAAGTTAAAATAACATAATGTAGGCACATTTTTTATTGTTTTAATATTTTTTTTTGTAATATGTATTTGTTTTTGTTTGTTCTTAATGGAAACATTTGTTTTTGTTTCTTCTTAATGCCATTTTCCCTCACCTCACCCAATATAAAAGTGTTATGTTGTTGCTATTTCGCCCTTCTAGGTCCAACTCTGGCGGATATTAATAAAACAAAAAATTCTACACAGCAATAATAATATTTTTTTTAGAATTCAAAATCTACAGAAGATCTTTATATCGATGATGATTTCTGTCAGGACATTGCACTCGGTGCTAATATGGAATTAGGATCAGAAAATGAATTAAATTATTTTGATTTTAATTTACTTTCTGCTGAAAACTTCAATATTAAATAATTAAATTATAATGAATAAAAATATTAATATATTTTATAATTTTAAATTTAAGCTATTAAAATTTTTAATGAAAAATTATGCGTTAAAATTGAAATGCTGAAATATCATTGTATGCTTACATAATACATTTTTTGCAAATATTATAAAAGAAAATTTATATTGTAGTTTTATTTAATATCTGGCCTAATTGATGCCTTCAAAAGTGTGTGAAGGTAAATATTGCTGTCTTAAGTAACTGGTTTACTTTTTTCTCTGAATATATGCATATGAATATATAATATCACATTTATTTAGTGAATTTTATGTGATTTCAAAATGAAATTAGTATATAATATCATTGTATTTCTATTTCTTATAGTAGTGACACGGTAGATTGTAACTTACGAATGTAGATGACGCCAGTGTTTTTTTTTTTTTGAAAAATTGGAAAAATAAAATCTCATAATATCAATGAAAAAAGTAATATTATGAGTAGAAAAAGAAATATCTGAATTCAGATATGTGTATCGTATTTCGTATTTGTGTATTAAATAAACCTGTCGACCAAGAATTTTTTTTACAGATAATAAATTTTTACGCATTTACACTACATACTATTATTTTTAGGTTACAGAGTACAGTACATTTGCAATTCTAGGCTTTGTTTTATAGTTAGTTTTGCCAGTTCTAATGGAGTTGATTTGATGTAGGTTCATGTAGGATGTAGGTTGATGTTTGATTTATAGGTTAAGTAAAACAAAACAAAAAGTAGAATGTGCGGAATTTTGTGCATTCTAGATTTACTAAAAACAGGGAATATTGAGATTAACAAAGTATTAATATATATATATACTATATCAAAATTGAACAAGATTTAATATCTAGTATATTCAGAACCTTGGAGCACTATTGAATAAGAGAGGACCTGATAAGCATGGAATATGGACCGAAAATAATATTCTGTTTAGTGGATATGTATTGTGGCAGCAAGGTTTACATCCAACAAGCCAACCTGTAATATCTGAAAAAAATATTCTTTTATTTAATGGTGACATTTTTGGTTGTAATAAAAATGATGAATTATCAGATTCTTCCTGGTTGTTAGAACAGTTAGATTTATGTAATTCAGAATACGATATTTTAAAATTATTTCGGAATCTAAAGGGTCCCTTCAGCATAATATTTTACAACAGAACATTAGAAGTGTTGTTTTTTGGAAGAGACTCACTTGGAAGGAACTCTTTATTAATCGAAAATGACAGAGACAATCAACAATTGAGAATTTTAAGCAACAGTTGTAACAATACATTTCATTTGAATTCAAAACAATTAAAAATAACTATATACGATTTTTTGCAGATATGACTCGTAAAAGTGTAAAATGTATTGAGTTACCTGCTATAGGTTTATTTAAGATAGAATGTAATAATTTATATAACATTTATCTATACCCATGGAAGAAAACATTTGACAACAGCTTGCAAGAAACAATAAAAAATTTATTAGGTATGGAAATTTGCATAAAAGAATGTATTGATCCTCACTGGCTTCATACTTCAAAATTACAGGTTGGCCAGATTTTTATCTTTAAAAAACAATATACATAATAGATATAATAATAAATTATAGGCAGATTATGATTTCTACGATGTAGTTCGATCCATCGATGCTCTTAATATATTCTCTTCAGTTCTTCAAATCAAAAATATTTCAATTGTTGTAAATAAATTACTTGAATTATTACAAAAATCTGTTAGAGATCGAGTTACACATACACCTAAATGTTGTACTTTATGTGTATCTAAATTAATTCCAACTGATCATTCGGTATCTAAAGAAATGTGCCCACATTCCAAAATTGGTATTTTGTTTTCAGGAGGTTTAGATTGCTCAATTCTAGCAGCTTTAGTTCATAATAGTCTGCCTTTGAATGAACCAATTGATTTAATAAATATTTCTTTTGAAAAATGTTCTAACAACCAGTCAGAAGATATTGATTGGAACGCGCCTGACAGATGTTCAGCTATTGAATCATTTTTAGAATTAAAAAAACTTTATGTGGAAAGGTAATACATTTTAGAAATTCTTATATATACATATTGTATATATGTATATACATACATATATTGCATGAATTTATATATATTATTGTTTTGTTTAGAAAATGGAATTTAATTGAAGTTAATGTCACAAGAGTTGAATTAGTTAACGAACTTAGCAACAATTTGAAAAATTTTATATATCCATTAGAAACAATTTTAGATGAATCACTAGGCTCAGCTTTTTGGTTTGCAGCTAGAGGTCAAGGAATATTAAACAATATGTCATATCGCTCAAACTGTAGAGTAAAGTATTATCGACAAAAATGTCCACTTAAAATAAGCTATTTATATCTTAATCAGGTAATTTTAACCGGAACTGGTGCAGATGAAATATTTGGCGGGTATACAAGGCATCGAAATGCTTATACGAGAACAAATGGATCACATAATGAAAAACTTGGAGCTGTGCAGAAAGAACTTCAGTTTGATTGGGAAAGGATTCCTCTGAGAAATTTAGGAAGAGATGACCGCGTTATAGCAGCCCATAGCAAAACCGTTCGGGCGCCATACATTGAAGAAGATGTTGTGGAATTTACAAACAATCTCCGTGCAGAACAAAAATGTTGTTTTGATCTTGAACAAGGTATTGGAGATAAATATCTTTTGCGATTATGTGCTTACAAACTTGGTCTACAATTTCCTACTAAACTTAAAAAGAAGGCATTTCAATTCGGTTCAAGAATAGCTAATAAAAATCAAAATGCAAAAGATATATCAATATATTTATCAAAGGCTAATATATAATATGTATGTGATATGTGTGTGAATATAAAAGAAATTTGAGAATTTGATTATTTTGCAACTAGAAATTTAAAAAAGGGAAAAGATAACATAAAACACTTTTACGTAGTACCACATTATATACATATTTTAGTCAACAAAACAAAACATTATGTTCGTAGGTAGTTATATCAATTTACAACTTATAATTAAAAAAAGATGGTTCTTAATAATTATATTAAAAATTTATATGTAATTATTAAAATATATTATATATTTGAATATATAATAATTAATATATTATTTCACACTTTCATTACATAGGTTACATAACATAGGTATGCACATAATATTTTAATTGATTCTTATTTAACATTAGGTTAAAATTAGATATGTTAACTGGTTTTGAACTGACCCAAAACTAAGTTTCCGAAAATCTTATTGATAATCACCGGTTGCTTTTTTATACTAATAGCAAGTTACTCAAAATTAATCACCATACAGTTTTTAAAAATTGGGCCTTCATTTCCATTTGGGATTTTTAAACTGGGTGTATTCTGTATTTTCAAATCAGTAATGCTGGCCAGTTTTCGTAAGAGTCCATATCACCAGCCAATAGATGGAAAATGGTATATGCGATGATACATGAAAATGTCATTATATACGGAGATATAATGTCACAAAGTGCCATTACGTCAATTTGGGAAATCTCTGTGACCCGTTATCAGAAGTATACCATTCAGACCTTTTTAAAGCGGAATTATTCAGGGCAATATAACTTACATTTAAAAGTTGGACGTGTTAAAGAACCAACAATTATTTCCAAATCTAGTTGAAAAGTCAAATTGAAAAATAATTTATTTTTTTTGGGGTGTAAATATCAGATTTGTGTTTCTTTCGTACCGTGCTTATTATAAGAACTTTCATTTAATACCATATATACACGATAACACGCATATTCACCAGTTTTGTTCCATCCATATATTAATTAACTAACATTTAAAATTTGAATTGAATATTTTAATTTAATTTCTTTTTCGTAAATGTTAATGCAGTTTCATCTTCACTTTTTGTGCAAAATATTAAATCATAAATTTAAACGTTGCAATTTTTTGGATTTTTTGTAGGCAAAACATGATCTGATTTTTGAACTTTTATATTTGTTTTATAAGTTTGTTAATGTTTTTGGTTTTTAATTTTTTTACATTTATTTCTTTTTGTATACCTTACCTATTATAAAAAAGGGGAATATATTTCAGCACGACAAATTAGGTATACGGAGCGACAATTGTTGCACAGCAGGATATGTATCCAACCCGACAAATTCAGAAATTTGCGCGACAATTTTTCACATTATAGTCTTCCAGAAATATTATTCCTTTTTCCATTATACATTATACTACAAGAACAAGGGTATTATTCTTTTTCCATTATACTACAAGAACAAGGTATATTTATTTAATATTAGTACATATACGCTACATATTTTGCCGTTCAATTACACAATTTGCCGCTGTAAATACATTATTTGTCGTTGAAAACACGTAATTTGCCGTCCGTAACGAAAAATGCATCCCTTATAAAAATATATATTTTCCCAAGGGAAATATTCAGGAAATTAATTGTACGCGCAGGGCGCAGCTTTGCAAATTTCAGATTTTCAGAGCTGTACAAATTTCAGATTTCAGATAACAAAACCTTCTTCTACCATCAAATTATGATCTGGTTTTTGTTGTTTGCTAAAAATTATTATATGTATGTTAAGTGTTAAAATAAAACAAAACAGCGTTCTTAATAATATAGGCATTAGATGAAAGGAAAAGGACTCCGTTCAGTAGCATTAGATCAAGGATGCAAATCTAACATTTAATGCAACCGGCTCCGCACCATAAACATATTTAATATTATATATTATATTTTATTTTATAGCTAAAATAATTTAATGAAATGTAAGATAAATGCGTTCAAAACTTAAAATTCTTAAATTGTAATAGATTATATAAAAGTTTATGAATATTCTCTTGGCAATACTAATGAAAATGAAAGTCGTTTCGTTTTTCAGTGGCTACCACCGCAGATCGGAACACAATACAGATAAGAATTACGATATTCCGTAGTTTTTGAGAATAGAATTATTATAATATAAAAAAAACTTGTTATGTATTATAAATCTGCCCATCAACAAACTTAATTTTATTATTATATCTAATGCTAATCATAGTTTACAAAAAAAAAGTTTAAAAAATTAAAATTAATTTAACAAATTCATTTAATTCTTGAAATTGATATAACATCTAGTATACTCCTAGGGCATTTTTTATTATAGTTATCGCAATTCATATTCAAACCATTATTTTCCGCTATATAATATTCCCTAGGAAAATGTTCATCATAAGATGAACTTGGCCTGAAATAAAAACTAGTGATTAATTTTTCAAATAAAAATTTAATGCAAAATATACTTATTTATGTATATCAATATCTGTGTATATTATATACATAAATTATATTTATATAATATAGATAAGAAGTTGCATATCCGCATGTTATTAATTTTATCTATCGTAAACAATTTCTGTGGGTAACGACGTAACGACATGACATACTCACCAATTTTTGTGGGTAATAACATTTACATACTCACCAATGAAATATACATTTATTATATTCATAAATTTATTATTAAATTAATAAAAGATATACTTACGTAAAAATAATGTGAAATATATTGCCTAGAACACCGTTAGGCTGACTAATTTCCAACGAATTCGTTTCACAAATTATTTTAAGCAAACAGGCCTTTCCAGGAAATCCAGAACTAGAAGAGAAAGATGTTATATATATATGTAATTTGTTTAAACAATAAATAAATTAAAATTTTAAGTTAAAAGTTGCCAGCAATAAAGTTGGAATATAAGGTATTATAATATAAGTCACAAAACATATTAAATCATTTTTTTCATCATTCAAAATTCAATCAGCGGACCGAGTGATTCTTTTTAGATAAAAACGAAGCTGTGTAATTCGTCTTTATTATCCACATATCATGCAAATTGGATAATTACTGAATTACAATTAAGAATTAATCAATCGGTGCTTTGCTTACCAAATGTGTAGTGATAATGGAAAATATTGTTATATAATGATTCCTGAGTCACATAAGATGAACTTAAAACATAAGATGAACTTTTTCAGAACAGAACACTATGGTTTTTTATCATTAATACAAATAATACGATATATTACAATATGAATATTGTAATACGATATTACAATATTTTGACGAAACTACAACTGTCATTATATTAATACATATTTTACGAATAGTTATGGAAGTAGTTTTCGGGGTCGGGGAGTCCGAAAATGCCAAAAGACCTCTGTGTTTTTGCTCTACGGAAAAATTAAAAAAAAAACATATCTAAAATTTGGAACTACAGGTCTGTAGCTTCAGTGGGTCCATGTTAAAATTTCCAATTATATTTCATAATTTCAATGCTCAACCTACAGTCTACAATACATCATACATTAATTTAATTGTCACTCAATTTCAATTATATTTCACACACAAATTAACTAATTACCTAATTTCCGATTAATATTTAATGTTCTAGCTAGATCGTATGCTGAATATTATACGATACTATTGAAATTTAGTACTAATTACTTTTTTAATGTAGTTATTGCCTATAAAATTTGGAATCGGTAGTTGTAGTGGGTTCCTATAAAAATTACGAGTTCTACGAGTTCAAATACTGTTGGATATAAATAACTGTTTACAAACTAACTACGAGTTATTTTCTAAGGTAGCCCTAATTAGTAGTTGTTTTTGATAAAATACATAAATAAATGTATTATGAAAAAAAAAAATCCCAGTAAAACAAGGTAGAAATGAAAACCTCATGAAAATATTTTTGGGATACTTCCATTTAGAAATAGTGTTCCAATAAACACAATTCCAATAGAAACAATTTCAATAGTCACAATTCGAATAGACACTATTCCACTTGGCATAATATCGTTATACGCAACAATTCCACTTGCGCAATTCTACTTTTTATTTTTCAAACGCATTTATGGTTGAAAATTACCGCGAATTGTATCTAGTGGAATTGTGTCTAATAGAACTGTGTATATTGGAGTTGTTCTAGTATCTAGTGGAATATAGGCCTAAAATCGTTTGGAGTCGTATAGCCTATATTTGGATACTACGGATGTACAACGACGGGGGTAAGCTTCTCAAGTGCTTGTAGATGTATAATCAGGGTGTTATTGGTAAAAGAGTAAGTTATTAAAATATTGGTAAGGATTGTTTTTAATAAAATAATATTTATTAATTTCAAAAAATGTAAGATAGTATTGCAAACTTTCCAATTTTATGTTATATGTAATAGTAATGAAATCTATATTATATAATTTCATATGTATATTATGATTTCAGTTAAACTCTATCTATATAATCTTTCACCAAATGTTTCATTTGTTTGAACTTCTTCTGCTCAGGAATAACAATTACATTTTACTTCGACCACTTCAAGAATGGACCACATAAATATCTAATACTCCAATTAAGCTCTATGGATAAATAATTTTTTTTTTTCAGATATAGTTATCAATAAAATATAAATTAAATTAGTCATATTCGAAATGTACATTAGGAGTTTTCATAAAATTTATAATAATCAATATATTCCATATAAATAACTTGCTTTTTTAATTTCTTTTCCAATATTTTGTAAATGCTTTTTCGTGAAATGACTAATCCTAAAGAATTCCGCCTCTTTCTAGAATTTGTCTGATTTTTTATTTCTTGATCATCTAGTTCTCCATTATTTTCTCTAGCTTCGTCTAGTCCAAGATCTTCCGCTGAAATAAACTATATAATTTAAATTGCTTTAATCGTATAAAACAAAATTATTAAATTCAAGTTTAGATTTCTTACTTTTTGTAACGGCCCTGGAATGTAATGGTTTCCTTCAAATGGAAGATTGTAATTAGCTTCAAAATTATAAGACATAAATACATTTCTATTAGGTAAATCGAGGGGAATGGCAACAGCTGCAAATATCTATAAAATATTTTAATTATAATTAATTTTATTAAAACAATTTTCTGCATATCTTATATGTACAAATTCCAGACGAAAGTCGAGCAATTTGGTGATCGTATCGATCGGAAATAATAAGGTTGTTTCAAAATGACAGCCAAACATAAATTATCAGAAACTTTCAAACGAATTATGCATTACTCAGAGAAAACTGGTCGTAAACCATTTAAAGGCCACTGATGGCAATCCGAGGAAATAAAACATATAGTTATAGCACAAAATTTAATTATTAACAGACGATACTGAAATAAAGTAAATTTGGTAGTGAGCCGTTTGAATTAGAATTGGACTATTAGAATTACTTCCACAATATTATACCCTTCATAACGCATTTAACTGTTGATAATAAAGTCAATAACAATTTTAAAGAAATTTATGTAAAATTTTAAATCATCATTTCGTAAAAGCTGGAGTTATTTTGGCGGCAAAATTCAAATATAAATTAAAAAATAGAATTGTCCGGACTGATGCATACTAATTATTATAGTTCAATATATTCAAAACCTACTATACTACTAATGAAATATTGAATATTATATTATATTGATAATCTAAAACCAAATTGTACTCACAGGTCCAGATAATATAATATCAAATATGATATAAAAATAATCAAAGATTTTACTTCACCCATTATTTCATCCATTATTAAAAAATATCTAAATAGTGTTTTTTTGAAACAAATAGAAATTCATCTTTAAATAAATCTGTTTTCAATTTATATTAATTCATTTTTATAAACTGAAAAAACATAAAAATAAAATAATAAAAAACAAATATGAAAAAATAAAAAAAACTTAAACACTGAAAAACATAGACATAAAAAGAATCTAATATAGACAAGATGTTAAGTAAATATATAAGGTATTGGGTTCATACTCTCCATTTTGCAAAAAAAAAGTTAGTAAATCAATTTAAAATTTCTATTAATTAATTAATCTTATTAAAATATTTTGACTTCTTCTGCAGATTAAATCAGGAATTAAGAGAAAAAATGAAAATATTTTAATTAGATTGAGCAATATAGAATAATATTTAAATTATTTAAAAAACTTTGATTTCTTGTAATTTTTTAAGTTTTGAAACTAATCTAAAATATAGAATTACATTAAATTATTATATTATCTGATATATTTATATCTATGTTTATTAAATTATTGAGATCACTACATCATCAATATCAAGACCGGCGCCATAGATTCAGATGGTGTGTGAAAAATTCATATTGTTGACATATGACTAAAAAAAATGTATGCTAAATACATATAATTTTATTTCTTTCAATTGAATTTATAAAAATATAAAATCTTAATGTATGTATAAGGAAATTATTTTGTAACTATTCTGGCTTATAGCAAATTTTAATCGCAAGTCTTCACTATTCAACTAATTTCGAAATAGTAGTCAAATTGTCCAGTCTATTGCTCGATCTTAAATAATTTTTAATAATTTTTAACGTTGAAAAGCTTTTCTCTGCACACGCTACTGTAATAGTTCAATTGGCAATGTCAGAAGAATTCTTAATATAGCAGATACGTATAGCAGATTTCGTTTAAGTTATTTTCAAACAAAAATGTTAAAGATTTTCGGAAAAGTGAGAAGAAAGCTACTTTAGTTCAAAATGTAATTCTGCTACTGAAATATCCTATTTTGATTTTCAGTCAGTTTAGTTTCCAATTTGTGGCAACAAATTTTTAAATCTTCATCCGACATCGAAGAGAGTTTTTTGATGTTGAATAAAAAGTTGAATGGTTCAGTTCTAGCTTGAAAAGCAATTTTTTATTACCTTTCAAACATATTATCGAAAAATTTTTGGACATACATTTTGGACACATAAATTTCTTATTTTATTTGTACATAAATTTTCTTCCATAATATCAGGTTCGTCAAAAAATATTTTTCTTATTCTTTCCCTTCCAGCTGATTCTATTCAAAAACAATTATCAACTTTCAAATAAGAAGAAAGTTCTTCTATTTCAAAATAGAAGCATAATATTTTTCAAATTGGGATACATTAGTAAACTAGAATTGAAATTGCGCTCAAATAATAATTTTCTATAAAATGTTGCCACTTTTAGTATTTGGCTTGCCGTCTGCGTAAAGATCACGCAGCGTACCAACATTTCTCCGGGCCTGATCAATTTAATTATAATTATTTTAGTATACGAACTACGAACTATTTTTTACTCAATCAATACGAAAATATATTTCGTATATATTTTTTATGGTTATATAATGTATATTATAACCAGATATGAATTGTTATTTTTTCTTCGTGTGAAATATAAACTGACTTCCCTTGCATTAATAATTATAAAACGTAACTTAATCATAGATAAAAAAAACTAAAAAAAAATTAGAGGTGGCAGATAACTCGTAGTTGGATTTAATTTCATTAGGGATTTATGTCCATAGTAGTGTTTTGGAATTAAATATACCTAAGTAATAAACAGTGCTTCAGTGAAAAATTTCACATCTTTTAATAGTACCCCTAAAAACAAGTTTTATACGGGCATCATGATAAAGCCATATAATGACCTGTGTGCCAAATTTTATTTAAATCTCACAAGCGGTTCTAGAAGATGGTTGAAGTGCACATGCAAATTTACACCGGACTTTTTTATTGCATTTTTTGACTTCACGACCTTGAAAACGCCTAAAAAAGATTCAGCTAACAAAGTTTATATTTCACAATCATATATAAGAAGCCAAGTTTTTATGCAAATATTTATAAACAACAAATGTCAATAATGCGTAACCAGCACTATTAACATAAGCAAAGAAAACCATTATTAAAATCCATTCACCTGGTGTTTATGTACAATAAATAAAATATATATTCTATTGATTCCACTATGTAAAAGTTTCGTGCTCGCCTATAATTGCACTAACTGATAAGCCATTGCCTTAAGCCTTAAGTAAGAGCAAAAGAATAATCTCTTGTTAAGTCAAAACAAACAAGTTGTTTGTTGGAATTGGAACATATATAAGAAAACTAGACAATCCTTGGGAACATAATTTTTATTCTGACCGCGACGCGTCAATCAGATTTTGAACTTCTATCAGTTAGTTTTATTATATTTAATACTATATATATTTTGTATTACAAAGAATTTAGCACTCAACTATAGATCGCGGGATCGGTGTTGCTCTAAGTTAAGTTGGCTCAGATTTAAATGAGTATATAAATAATTGTAATACCAGTAAATAAAATTTCCAATATTTAATTATTATTTAAAAAAATGGGATTGAGACCATCATAATTTGCTTATTATACATCAAATTTTTCACTTAATCCTTTAGCATCCTGCAATTAGCTTATTGCCATATGCGTCTCAATAATAGGACAAAAATTGTATCGTTTTATAATCACAATATATTAAGTAATTTTCTTAATAGAAAGTTGAAAATTTTATATTTCAGTTTTAATTGGTTAATAATATTTATAATATATTCAGAGTTTTTAGTTTCATTAGATTTTTGTTTTTTAAAGCTATTAGCTCGTAATATTTTTTTTTTTTTTCAAAATATGGTTTATTTATTATAAGCTTATAATAATAATTCACATTTTATGAATATTTATTGCCCGCGTGGTACAGCTTTGCGAGCTGTGTTTTTTTCTATTTCATGTATAAAGTAATTTTTAAATAATTTTTTTTTTTAATATTGTATTTGGTAGCACTAAAAAGAAAAGAAAAAAAGTTCGGCCATATTGTTGCTTAGTGTGGTTTAATAGCAGGTTGTCGTACATCATAATCAAGCAAATAAAAATAAACCAAAAAGTTTTATCTATATCAATAAAATGAATGCTATGATGGTAAGTAAATTATCTTCAAATTTAAACTTTTGTAGAATTTAAAATAATTTATATGAAAAAAAATTAGTTATTAAAGTTTTTAAATAAAATATATTATTCAATATCATTTTCACCAAATATAAAAAAATATATAAATAAGGAAGTTATTGCCATACACATGACTTTATCATAATATTTGATATTTTAATTTGATTAAAATAAAGTGATTTACATATTACATAAAACAAAATAATCAAATTAAAAAATTATTTAGTTTTTAAGAAGGGTACATTTTTGTAATAAATCAAGTTACTATTTCAAATATTTTATATAATAGTAAGATAATAAAATATAGTTTAAAAATATTAAGATAATAGTGCCATAAATCAGATTAAAGTTTTGTCTAGCTGGAGACAAGCGAGAAGTATAATAGATATGAAAATTTTGGATAGAATTCTTGGTGTTGGCCAAGTTCCATATACAATTCATATCTTGTGCTTCACATTCAAAAAATAAAGTGCAGTATGCTTTAATTGCATTAGAACAGTGTTTCTATTGTATTATTGGTAATAATATGTACGCAATTATATGTACCAATTAAAAAATATAAATAGCTAATAATTATATATGATTTTATTATTTAGTATTAGTACGTAATGCTTACACCAATTGTGCTGCTTGAAGGAAACAGCAACGCTCTTTGTTTTCTATTTAAATTTTTAAATTCACTATTTGCATCAACTTGAAATATAACATTAGATAGAAACGTAATATATACTAAACAGTGCAGAATATATTTATTTAGCATCTTTTTAACCATTTTGTATCTTTTTTTACCAATTCTGTCTATTCAGTTTGTAGAAAATCAACTTTTTTTTTTTAAATTAAAAATAGCACTATTGTCACTTAAGAGTACAGTTGAGATGTAGAATTTACATAAATTAGTAAAATTTATATAAATAAAAAATGTTCACGTCTAGAAATTTCAAAAACTCTTTCGGTAATGTACATAATTTAAATTCTCAGTAACTATATATACCCTAGTTATCATAACAAAATTTTCATTTACCATTTCTACTTATGAATAAATAATCGTATCCGTATGCAATTAAAGACTTTTTATAAATAATATATTTGTAGAATGTTTAAATGTTTACCATTTTAATTACAGTATCGTTAAGCAAACTTTAGTTGATGATTAATATTACTGACAGTGACAATATTATTGAAAAATTACCTATAACACTATTATTGACATTATAAATATAATATTCATTATAATTTTGTTATAAAATTTTGTTTAATTTTAATCTGTAATTAAGAATATTTTAAAAAAATGCTATAGAATAAAATATGTCTATGTCAATGGTGGTTGCAATGGTCTAGTTGGATCTAGGGCAATGATTTTTTTTAACTAAAAAACTATTAAAGATTAAAAAATATACCAGTAGTTAAATTCGCGTACATTTATTTCGTATATTTATATTTTAATATTATTGACAGCCAGTAAACTTCATATTTTGGATATTTATATGAATTATGTTAAATTTTATAAAATAAACATATTTACGATGAAAACATACTATATTACATATATATGGTCCGATTTTGTTGTTCAGAGGATTTCGAAATCGGGGAAAATTTTTGACAGCTTATACAAGTGTTTGATATAAAATCTGTTGCAATGTATGTCTAAACTATATTTCCCAATTTCAATCAGACGTTTCCAAATAAGCAAATTTGATTATATTTGACAATCATGATTATTTGACGAAGATAAAATTGAAGTCAAATGAAAGATTATTTAGTGAAATGTATTTTTATTTTATTAAAATCATATAAATTCGAATTACAACAAATATGAAATTTTTATTAAAATGATAGCTCTAATTACAAATTTAAATTATATAAAAAAAATATATGATTCACTTTATTAAAAATTTTACTTTTTTTATTTATTTTATTTTACTATTATTTATTTTATAAATGTTGCCTGATTTTGTCTTTTTAAATATTTTAAACCAAATTTAAATTATGTAATTAGAAGAAATATATTGTAGATTTTCATGTATAATAAATGGCTTTATTGTTATTTGGATTCTAAATTTATAACGATAATTTTACACAACTAAATTACATTTACAAAATATTATGTAGTAATATAAATTTATTCAGTAGTTCAAAATTTTAATTTTTTAATTATTGTAACTATATTGTTATGCGTTATTCAATTTTATGAATAATTGATTAATAACTAAACAACTCAATTTTTAATTTCTTTACGTACAGTATATCAGTTATTGGTAATTATAATTTTTAATGATTTACAAAATAGTTTACACAAATTAAATATTCTTATATGAAATTAAAAAAACTATTATATAAAATGTGATTATTATAATTGATTTCTTACCCCCATTGCACTCTTAGCAGGAAATAATACAGTGCATTTAAACTTATTAATACTGTATGACATTAATAATAAATAAAAAAAACACCAATTCATTTTAATCAAACTTAAAAATTTATATAAATATATCAGAGTTCTAATATCAACTGAAATGACAAAATTCATTTGAAACAATTCAGACATAGTTAAAAAAAAAATAAAAAAAAAAAAAAAAATTAATTTAAGTTTTAATTAAAGAAACACGACTTATAAAATATTTCTAATGAATTGATATTAATTATTACAATAATGATAATATGTCTAGAAAACTCGTAGAACAAAGATTGGAAAATATATAACAACTTCCAACAATACCGGCTTCCTCAGCATCATAATACATATCTAATATTTTTTTTTCATATTTTGATGTTGATGGCCTTTAATTAATTAGATATTAATATTATTTTATATCAAATATTTTATACTTACATAAAAAGAACTTTAAACAGTGAACCAATAATACCATTATTTTTATGTAAAGATGATTGAGTAGTTTCGCATATAAATCGTTGAAGACATGCTAATGAGTTTTTTTCATATCTTTCAATATATCCAAGAATTGCTTTATAAAAATTACTTCGAGTATATAATGATCTTATATTTCTGAAATTAATTGGATTAATTTCATTCTTGTCATCATAGCTGGCATCATTATTAGGTTTCCACTGCAATAATTATTAAATTTAATTACATAGTATGTATGTACATATTATTATTATTATGGCGGAAGAAAATTACCTTATTAATCAAATCTTTGTGAGTTTCATTCCAGGGCAATGCATAATTTGCTTCAAAATTAAACGCTAAATATATGTTGCGATTAGGTATGTCTACTGGAATTGCAATAGCCGCTAGATACTAAAAAAAATCTAATTAATTTTTACTTAAATATCACATAAAAACAATAATTCTTTTTATCATATAATTGTTTTAAAGAACAAAACTAAGCAAAAATTATTATTCTACGTCTTTTAAATATAGTAAGTTATTTTAAAATTACATTTAAATGATATCTTACTCACACCAAAAGCACTTCCACGAATAAAAGGAACACTTCTTATTTCTCGATTACATTTTGAGCAATTTACAAGGACTATTAGAATTAATTGTTTCAAAATCATTTTTATATAAATTAGTTTTTAACCATTCAATGAATGCTTACAAATCTAAGGCCGGTTTCACGAAACAACAAATTTTTGATTAAATTGTTTTTAATCAACAATTATCGCAAATTTTGTTGTACGTAGAGGAATTAAATATATTTAGAGAGAAACTTGTCAATATTTAATCCTATATTCAGAACAAATGTCAAAAAAATTAATAAATTTTATAATTTTAATATTATACACCGAAATTAAGGAGCCGTTTGTTTGCGAATCAATATCTTTCTGAAACTTTTTCAATATAATTGCAGGTTAAATTTAAATCTGCAATTAAGTAATCTATAATTGACGCAATAATCGAAAAACTAATAATATATAATCTCATATTTAATATATGTATTTGTTTTTAAAAATCTTACGTATATAATTATTTATGAGAAGTATTTGTTTTAATAAACATTAACATTATATTATGCAATTAAAGTACGCCTACTTGCTTCCTGGAAGGTTTTCGATTTACACATTTTAACACATTTGATTTGTCTAAATACTATAAATATTTTATCTAATTTTACATACTCTTCCCCATTATTCATTCCCTAATGGAATTTCTTATTTTTTAGTATTAATTTTTTCATTTATTTTTTCCTATATCGTTTTATTTAATATATGGATATTTCCATATGTTGCCCTAAATAATAACATATTACATATATTTAATACATTTTTCTTATGCTTCTTTTGCATATTTTAGAATATTTATTTATATTATATAGTCTATAATTCTTCTAAGAATTTCCATTACGAGAACAGTAAATTTCATTAACACATTATCGTGTATCAACTGTTTATCAATATAACAAACAATATGAATTACCACCAGTTTAAAAAAAGCTGCTAACCTAGGTGGACCAGATAACTTGTAGTTATGTCACATAGAGATTTGATATTAACTTAACAGTGCCTTTGTAACAAAAAGTGCTTTGTCACAAATTTCATATCTTTTTATATACTTACCAAGAATGTATTTTATATAATTCTGAATTCTGCTTGTGACCTATACTGAAACCTGTGTGTCAATTTCGTATATAATTACTATATCCTCAAGAACACGTGAAATTTTAACAAGCTCCCACTTAAGCTACGGACAGCAAGTTTCACAGACATCAAAGATTATTAGTGCAACTTGTTTACCATATTTCATTTATATCGGATAATAATTATAAGCTGAATTTTAAATTGTAATCAAATATACTTTGTAAACATTTTACTATGAAACCTTAAAGCTATCAATTCCATATTTTAGAAGCACCATATTTCTAACAAAACCAACCTATCTGTTAAATATTTTAGAAATCGTATAAAAATTATTAGTATGTTGCAAAATACATGAAATATATACACATTTTTGGAATCTCCAACCTTGAAAACTTTCAGAGAAAAAATTTGATTGAAATCCATTTTTTTGAGCATCCGTGTCCATTGCACGATTGCACCATTATTTTTTATTCTAACTATACTCGAAATATTATGAAAATCAGTAAAATATCAATTGTATTAATTAACTAGCACTTAAAATGTTTGCTGATAACATACAATTTTTAACTTAAAACTGCATATACTGGTGAAAATATTTCTATATTTTATTTTGTTTTGGAAATTTTGTATTTAACAAGATTTATATTTTAGTCAAAGCATGAACCTGTAATTTTTCAAAGAATTTCATAATTTAGAATTTGTTTTTTTCGAAATTATATATTATTTCAATAATTAATAGCTCAAGACAAGCAATATATATGGGTAAGTTTGAAAAATATATTCCAAGTGTATTTATATTTCAAGAACGTATACAAATTTTCATCAAGAATGTATTTTATAAAGTTCAGAAATTATGATACATATCCGCGAAGATACCGATTTCAAGTAATAAATGACGAATCTAAACCTAGACAATTTTTCTATGTGTTTCATATTATAATTCAGAAATTTAACCAATTGAAACTACTGTCGTTGATACACGATAATGTGTTAATGAAACTACCAAAAATGATAATTTTCAAACGCTGTGCGATTTGGGGCTGTGAAAAGTTTAAATCATTCATTGAAATTTGATATGCCTCTAAAATCGACAATATTTTAGGTATAATTTAATTCGATAGAGATAGGTTCTCCCTTCTATATGAGGGTCAGGATGCGTAACAGTATTCATAAAAGTACTGTCGAACATTTATTTATTTTTCTAAAACAAAATATATCGGCAATATTAAGTGGATCATAATTTCAGTTTTATTTGAAACCTTAACCAACGCCAAAAATAGTTCCAAATAAGTTAAATAAATAACTTATCTGTTAACTTGGAGTCAACTAACTTTTTGTCTTGTCAATCAGCTACAAATTTGCTAAAATCTTAACTAGACTATAAAAAGTGGACTTTACAAAACAGATTTTCCAATGAAATTTGACGTAGCTAAATACATAATATTTTCTATGAAAAATAATAAAATGTAACTATAGAAAGAAGGCTTCTAAATTTGATAAATAATCCAAAATGTTGTAAATACTCACTACTCACATAATAAAATGATTTTGATACACAAATATGTAAAACTATTTTTTTCTAAAGATTTTATAAGTTTAATAACCTTATTTTAACTTGCTTTTATTTTTAAGATTGCTATTATGTTAGTTCAAAGAATATAAACATTTAAAGAAGTTTTTTTCTGATTATAAAATTACAAAAAATTGGTATCCAAAGAGGGAAAATAATAAATAGAATTTGAGAAACACATTTTAGAATTAAGAGAATAAAAAGAAAAATCACGTATTTGAAAATATCTTTGACAATATCTTTGAGCGATAACCAACTGTCAGTTCCATATATTTCACTAAAAAAAATCGTGGTCTAGATATATAGTGGGGCCAAGCTTAGATTGTGACAAGAAAAAAATTAAAAACTAAAATATTAAGCGAACCTTAGCGAAAGGAACTAGAAACACTATTAAGGTGGTGGGTGTATATGAAATATGAATTTTAATAAACTATTTTTCTTCAAAATATTCTTTTACATTCTCCAATCTTTTGTAAGTAAATGTCAAAATCTAACGCCAGATACCGTCGTGTATATTTAAATTAAAACATGTCATACTACTCGAGTGTCTACGGTTGGCGATCGTTTATGTATTCATCCTCAAAGTTTCAGGTTGCCCGTGCATGTATTATAGGCATAGGTTAGAACACTTATTGTCTCCTTTGATATTTTATTCCTTCGGATAGTTTAATATGTGTTAAAATTATTTCTCATTAACGTGATTTGAAAGAGCAAACATTTATTCTCATTCATAACTCATAGCCATTGGAACCCGTCATATAACATATTTATATTAATAATTTGTTCTAAGATAATTCTTCTCTAAGATTTTATATTCTTTGGTTATATGTATATATTAAAATACCAAAAAGGTGCTAATGTTGTCATTAATTAGCACATCCATTCGTTGATTTAGTTAACATCGACTTTGAATTTCAAATTGTTACAATTTAGTTTAATTTTAATCGTCTTCTTAAAATACAGATTTATGTTATGTGTTTAAAAAAAATATGTATTTATATTGTGTATTTTTATTTTGCTTGTGTTGTTCTTATACTATGTGTAAGAAATTTTCCGAAAGATCTCTAATATTTCCTCCAACTTCGCCTACTAGAACTCAGGTTATATCATAAAACATTAGTTGTTAACTATAATTTTTACTATTTGATATTTTTTAGCTTATTATCGGTATTGGTATACCTTTAGACTTGGATACGGAATCTTTAACAACTGGTTATGTACTTAAAGCTGAATATTTTTTACCTACTACTGCAATAGAATTACGTCCTACCGAAGTAAAACCGCAATCAGTGAAAAATAAGCGTAATATAATTATTAGCAATACGACTGATGGTAAAGCTTTTTAAATATTTTAAAATTTCTTCAAATTATAAAGAAAAAATTATAACATATAAAAACTAATTGAATAAGTTTTAATTCTAGATAGAAAAATCATATCAAGTAAAAAGTTATCGATATATCGATGGGCTATTTATAAGGGAATTGAAACAATAGTTGAAAGGTATGATTTTTTATTATCTTATTTTCTAAATCTGTTTACATTTATAATTATAATAAATAAAATATGCTAAGAATCGATCAAAACCAAAATTATTAAATCATGTTAATTTAAAATATGTTATTTCAATTCAAAATCCCTAGAAAAAATTGACATTAATTTAGTTGCCGTTTTGGACAAAATAAAAATCGCGGTTTGGATACTTTCTTGTTACATGTACATATAACCAGGCCCGAAAACATTTGCAAATTATAAAAAAAAATATTTCGTCGCAATGTTGAGGTTTGAGGTCTTTCTATGGTTAATGAAAATAAAATGATTATGCGTGGTAAAATTCATATTCATTTCTTGAATAAACACAACAAGAGTGCGTCAATAAATCAACAGGCATGATGCATCATATGGTAGGAAACAAAAAAAAACAATATTTGTGGAAGTATTTGAGCGTAGATAAAAAGAAATGAAATTGTAACAAAATATTAAATTCAAATCCCTTTGTTATTATTACACCATCCTGTAATAATACAGGATATTATTTCGTTGTTATTGTGCCATTCTGTTATAAGGTTATTGAAAACGTATAGTTTAGTACATATAAATTTGAGTTTATCTGCTATTTATTATTTTACTGAAAAATATGCTATTCAAATATTAATTTTGATTAATCTTATTAGAACAGGCCAGGTAGGACGAGCTTGTATGTTACGAAGCATTTGCGAAGCTGCTGAAACACCATTTCATTACCATAGTGGTCTTTTGGGTGAATTTATGCATATTCTTATGAGGTAAAATCTATGATACTTATTACAAGATTAATTACAATTTCGAAATTAACAGCCCTTCATCATCAATTGATCCTGTTTTTAAACATTCTGACAATGAATATTTTCATGCGGAGAGACTTGGAAAGTATGGAGCTCCATGTGAACTTATTTTTAAGGAATGTAAAAGTTCTTTATTAGATAAATTTTCCGGAGTTTATACATTTTCACAACAATTACTCAAATTTTTATAAACGACGTTTTTGTGATACGGCAGTTATGATGCTATCTCCACTTATAATGATTTAATTTGTAATTTTTAATACATAAAACAACATTTTCTAATGGAAATTTATTTAATAAAGCTAAATCAAATCATTAAATCTATATCAATTTAAATTTAAAATAATATATATTTTTAAAAGAAACTTACAAAGGATGTCTGCTAAAAAATCCTAAAATCAAAATGGAAATAATCCCAAAAGTTTTGGGATAATTGAATATGAAATTTATATCCATTTTTTGTATCCATTTAAACAAAATGGTAAAATTACCCAAATATTAGGAAATTCAAAAAGTGGAAAAAATCCACAAAATATTAAAAATTAAATGGAAAAAATCCCAAAATCTCAAAATATAAAATTGATAAAAATACATCTTTAAAAGTATAAACAAATCGCGTAGAGTAAGTAAGGTTTGTATGCCACTACTCCAAATTATACAAAGAGAAGATTTATCGCCCTTTTGCAGAAAATTGCAATTGGGTCAAGCTTTTAATTATATATTCTGTAATGTTCTGTAAAAGGGCGATAAGTTAAATTTGAGTTAAACCTAAGTTAAGGGCGATAATTTTCTGGAAGAAGTTAAATCTGAAATATTTGGCAATATTTGGTGTTAGTTCACTTACGGTAAAATGGAAAATAAAACCTATAATTAATTCGGGGATATTTTTTCAAAACTCCATCTTATATTGTTGTTTTTGGATATAAATTCCATGAAAAAAGTAATTGATTTTTAACAGGGGTAAAAATTACTTAAAATTTGGATATATTTTCCTTTGAGGTTTTTTCCTGGCGGATAATTTTCAAGTTCCGCCATGGACATTACAACTAAATGCGAAATAGTATCTTATTGGAAAGATTTTGTATGAATATAAGACTGAATATTTGAATAATAAATAAATAAATATCGAATTATTATGTATTATATATAGAATCAGGAACCATAAAATAATAATTCAATTTTTGATTTTATTACCATAACAATTTTATGTTAATCAATATATATGAATTCCAATATTACATATAAAATTAGTTTGACAGTAATAACACCAATTTTGTAATGAATTTGTGTATTTTAATTTCAAAAACAACACCACCAGGAATTTTATAATAAGCAATAATTTAAAAAAAAAATCATGTTCATAGGAATTTATTATTTTATTATATTTTATTCAAGTAGAATCTGTATGTAATAGGAGGAGCATATATATGTTTAAGGTGTTACATATAATCAACGAACATCTCCTCATTCTAAAACCATATTCCATTTAATAATTTCTATAATTAAAATTTGCACCAATAAGAAGAACACATCATGAAAATTTACATATTTCTTTTATATATAGGTTAAGGTATAATATGAATATTAAGATTAGTATTGTAGTTGTGAACTTTTACATAAATATAAACTTAAAATAATTCATTTCAACAAAATCCCTTGCATCATTCTAGTCACTAGTCAGATATTAGTAACTGATATAAATAAAAAAATATTATATTTAAATGAACTACATAATTTTATTTTGTTTGTTAAATAACAGCTTAACGTTTTTAATTGAAGCTTCACGATTTAAACGTTTTCTAATATTTCCACCATCAGCTCCAAGTAGGCACCAGGTTATTACAAAAAAAATTATATCAAAATATACTTTTATAATAAGTTTTTATTTGCAGTTTATTGCAGGCATTGGTATTCCAGCCGATCTGGAGGATCAATCAGTTACTACGGGTTATGTATTTAAAGCTCAATTTTATTTACCAATAAATTCGTCTACCTTTCAAAACCGTCTAATTATACCGGAATTCAAGCAATCCAGAACTTTAAATAATCAAACAGAATCTTTCATATTTAAAGAAAATTCAAATTTAAAATTTTTAAAATCAATTCGTTGGTATACATATAATACTCTTGATAAATTAATAAGCAGGTATTAAATTAAAAAAATTAGCATTATTTAATTTTAAATTTTGTATATGTTAATTCATTTAAATCATGATAGTTTTGGTAATAATGGTAAACAGTGCATTTTAAAATTAATATGTGAATCCGCAGGATTATTCAAGAATTCAATGACTATTTTGGAAGAAATTTTTAACATAATTCTAACGTTTGTATATTATTTGTCATAAAATTAAAATTATATATTTTTTGTATTAAAATCCATATAAAAATTTTATATACTTTACAGACCATCATCTACCTCAGAGCATATAGGCGAATATAAAGAAAATCAGTATGAGTATGCTGAACGGTTAGGACAATCTGGACAGAAGTGTGATATAAAATATAAAAGCTGCTACATATCGTTACTTGATCAATTTTCTTTATTAGTTTGATAAATAATTATTTTATGTAAGAATTAATTGAAGATATATCTTAAAAATAATATAACTTTTTGAAATGAAAATTTATTCGTTATATAATAGCTTAGATTGGGCTTATCTTTTAAGAGCGTACGCTTATTTCATTATTTTATTACTGGGGAAAAAGATTTATCAAAAAAAAAATCTTTGAATTTAGAAAAGATATATATATATATATACATATTAAAAATAGTTTCTGGTCATAACAAATTTTATAATTTAGTTTCAAATAAAAATTATGGTTAATTTTGCAGAGAGCATTTTTCTCAAAAGCTTCAAAAAGAAGAATTATTTATTTAAAAGCGTTCTTAAAAGATAAGTATCAATTACAACCCATATATTGTATCTATTTTAATTCCTAAAAAATATATTCATCGCACTAAAATGTATCTAATAAATATATATTTAATATATAATTTTGATTGATTAAAATTTATTTCTGTACATTTATTTGCATTTGTTTTTTCATTAAAAATTGTTTCTTTATTATGAAATTTCCAAATTTTCTGCACTATACTACCGAAAATAATTTGAAGTTAAAATGACTCTTCAACCAATTTATAGTTTAGGTTTAGAGGATATTTATTTTTGGTTTGTTGCATATGATAGAGTTATATTTTCAAAATAGTAGAAATTATGAATGAAAAGATGTATAAAAAAAATCAAGAAAATACAAACAATTGCATACAATTCAAGAAAATACTGTGTTAAATATTGCAATTACAAGTTAAGAGAAAGTAGTTTAATATATATAGCTTATCTAGGGAAAAAAGGTTTAAACTGAAGAGAACAAAATTAATTTGGTTGGACGGCAAACATTGGCGTTTTGAGCCGAACTACACTAATCTTTGGTTGCGAAAATATTTAGACTACCTACTGTTTCTATTCACTCGTGTACATACATCATCCTCTCGTTTCAATTTATATAAATTTTTAAAATATTTTATATTATACATAAAAATTCATATAAATTTTTAAAATATCATAAATTATATATAAAATTTATATAAACTTTTAAAATATTTTAAATTATACATAAAAATTTATATAAGTTTTTAAAATATGTATATTAATTCATATGTAAAATTAATATAAATTTTTGAAATGTTTTAAATTGTACATTAAACTTTTGTGTATCAGGTAATGCTGCCACATGCCATATAATTTTTAAGATCATCTTGAAACATAAGTACGAATTGATTGTTCGACTTGACAGAGTTTCACCTCTACCCTATCATCAAACAACAAAGGCCTGAACTGTACTCTGTTTAAGATTTCTTTGCCTGATCCCTATAGTCCAGTAACCATTTTCGATGGCGTTTTCCATCAGGAGGATTACGGTGTCGTGTTGTCACTGCCCGGTTTCACCCTTTTCCCAAGCTTACTCTCTAAAAACTTGTGCCGTTGTCGTTCGCCTAATCTACTTTTTTAACGGCACCATCTTAAGCGGCAACCCCAGCTTTCCTATGAGTAAGCTGCCCAGCTTTGGCCTTACGGCTACCCGGGTCATTTATAGTAATATTCTAATAGCTTGTGACCTACAAGTCTAAATGTAGTATCTTTCACATAAAATAATTAAATACACCATAAACAATAAAAAAAAGTGCTTTATAATTAATTTCATTCTTGCTTACAAAATGATATCGTGGTACAGAAAACACAATTTTACTTATGATTTCAATCAATATAATGTGGAAGTGTCTTATTCCAATGTATAGAGATGCGATTAAAATAATGTAAAATTAATTTATAATTCTATATAATCGTGTTAAATATTTATTTATAACAATGATTCATAATAATATCAATGCCAGTTATAATTTTTTGTACATAAAGTGCAAATCTTTTGAGAATATTTAAATTTTGAAATTATAGTTACATAAATTAGTTTTTTTTTATTATTACATTTTATTAAAAATATCAGATGTATTACGTGAAATAGTTGTGGGCGAAGTATGTGCAGGTTTGTCCGATTCGGTACCCATATGAAACTGGATTAATATAATCAAATAAGTAGTTGTAGCACCAACAATCTAACATTTAATATTAATTTTTAATATTATTATTATTAGAAATTAATAACTAAAACTAGCAAAAATTCGTATAGTCACCGTAAAAAGTAGAGTACAATCAATTCTAAAAAAATCGTAACCACTAAATACGATTTTTTGGTGTAACAGTTGTAATGAAAATTGTTGAAGCTGTAAACATAAAAAAAATGTTAATCTATTTAATCGTTAGAAAATTTGTAATTCAAATAAGCAAATTACCAGTGAATTACGTTTTTCGTTAGTTACCGAGACTTTCATTTCATGAGCATTTATAGATATTTCAGTTGCCTATAAAGGGAAAAGTATAATATAAGAGCAGATAAAATTTTGTTAATCTTTGCATAAATAGAACCATTACAATATACTTACACTTTGTATTGTCAAATGGCAAATAATTGATAACAATATAATATTCAATAAATATGGACTTGATCAAGAGATGCCTAATGAAAGAAATATTAAAATATCAAACATATTGTTTGATTTTTGTAAATTTAGAAATGTCCAATAAAAGCACATTGTTATGTATATAAAATCATTAACAATATTCATTAAAATTGATATACCAAAATATTTATTTATATAAATTATTAATTCATATAACTGATTATATAAATCTTGTATAAGAAATATTTGCATTATATTATTTTTTTCAAAATTATTAATTGTTTTAATGTTTTTATTAAATTGTTCAAATTTGTTTTCAGTTAAACTGATTTTTATCAAACACAAATTTATTTTATCAAAACGCACTTTTAATAAATATACATATATACAAATTTGTATACATTTTAGTTTAGATGCAAAAAGTGGAACTAAATATGATATCCAATATAGAATTGTTAAATTTATTCTTGATTCCTTTAAAATTTCTAATGATAATAATATAATTGATATTATTTGCGACAAAATAATTGTTATTATTAAAAATATTGAATAACGAAATATTTTTTTCATATAATCTTTATGATGCATATCACTATTAAAAAAAGTTTCAATAATAAAATCTATTTCAGATATCTTTTTAAAATATTGCTCTTGATTTTGCCATCTTATTAGGGATTCTAAAATTACAATTAAATAAATTATTCGAATTCCTACTAATTGCATAAAATTAAATGTTTCAGTAAAATTTAATTTATTATATTTGATTATATCGTAGTTATTTGTTACAAGGAAAGGATATATTAATAAAAATATATTACAATTTATTATTATTATAGTATAAAAAACAAGCTTTTTATTTAATGTAACTTCATTTGGTATTAATTTAAACTGTAGTAAACCAAATAATTGACATAGAAATTTAAAAACTTTCGGTAAATCGTAAACGTTCATATTTAAAGTTTTGAAGTTGACTGTTTTTATAATGAATATTTTTATAATATATATTTTAATTATTGTAGTTAATAATAAATTATGTATTAAATCATTAAATGCGCAGGATTTTTCTACCCAAGCGGCAAAATCAAAGCACAGCTATGAATAGGATAAAGTGTCTGCTATAATTAAGATTACAAAACCAATATACAAAGCCTCTACATCTGCTACGAAAATGACAATAATCTTTAACCCTATTATTAAAATCTTAATCTTCACCATATATGACAGTTACAATCAATTAATTGACGAAGTTCTTCAGCTACATATGTTCATTTTATCCCATGAGTAATATTTCAAGGAATAGCAATCAGAAAACTGAAAAAATACGTGCCATATATCCCAAGCCTCAACACAATTTCACCCATGGGTGAAAATATCTTTATATTTCTTTTAAAACATAAAATTGGATAAAAATTAATTACAATTTTAACTTGTTAATTATTAAAAATAGTCAAAAATATTTTTGTTCTTCATTAACAACTGTACAATTAAAAAAGGTATGTCATATCAACCAGTTTTACCCTATAATCCACAACCACAACCAAAGACATCATTTTAAGAAAATTTATTTAAAAAATCTACTTTACATATAATTAAATATTTACTTATTAATTTTCCTTATTTTATTTTCCCTTATTTTTAAGTAAAAATGATTTTTAAGAAATGTATTTTTAATTGTTGCTAACTTTTCTATTGATATTTGAAAAGAAACATTGTTGAAATATTCTTTTGAAAATGTACTTATTGGTTACCAAAATTTGGTTTACCGAAAAACTATTATAATATAATTGATTTAATTTTATTATTTATTTAAGAAGCGATAGAATTTTTTAGATAACCAATTTCTTTTTTTTTTTTTAATAAATAGCTAAACGTAGTTTTTTCAAAATTTATAATAATTTATTTTTAAATACCTTTATTCAGTACATTGTACATATGTATGTAATATGTATGTATGTATGTCAGTAATTTTTTATGCTTAAATTAGAAGCATATTTTATGACTATAAAAAAATAAGCCAGAAGGCTATGTACATGTGAAACAGAAAAATTTGGCAAATGGTATTATATCGTGTTTGAATATGAAAAAGGCGAAAAAAAACTGAATGAATTGTTCGTCGAGGAGAGCTCGTGGGATGATTTAATGAATCTTATCATACATAGTCCAGGTTCAGTCCAGATTCAGCATTCGACATGAAAAGAAGTTTTACAAACAGAAGTTTCACAACTGAAGAAACTGTAGAAACACCGCGAGAAGTAATCCGTTTCAACGATAACCGAAGATGCAAGATATATTAACAACAGTACATCACATACGTTTAAACGGATTTTTAGAACATATATTATGTTTTATGTGTATTTTAGGGGATACTAGTTACATAATTACACCCTCAGAATCTGGTTCATGTCACTTAAGTACCTGTACTGTTTTATCAATAGCACGGGTCTGGGCAGTGACGCATAATTAGAAAAGGAAAATCACAATAGCAGTGATTAGGACTAGTAGTGGTCCTCCCTGTAAAATCGACTCTAATCAAATCTAATCTAATCATCACATACGTCGTATTTTCAGAAGTTACTACAGAAAACCTGAAACTGACTACAAACATTTCATTTCTAATAAAACTATATATAACTATTCTAATATCATAAGAATAGATAACTTTATAATTAGATTGATTAGAAAACATTTTGATAGAGCGTCGTTAGTTGAAGAAAATATTCTTATTAGTCACTTAGCATATACTAATGATGAATATGTTAAATGTTGTTTAGATACAGGGTTTGTGGCTCCTGAAAGTTTTATGTTTTTAGGCAGTAATGGTTTGATTCAAAATGAAAATAAAATTCCAGTTTTGTACCATTTTAAAAGAAGAGCTACAGATAAAAAAATTAAATTTACAACGCCTGTAAATATGCAAGATATGTTATATAATAGGGATCTCTCAAATAGGGATATAAAACAAAAAACTAATAGAGCGCGTTGCTGGTGGTTAATTTAATTAAATAAATTGGTATAATTATGCTTATTTTTAAGTAACAACCTAGGTTAAGTTTATTAGTCATAAGTTTAGTTTTAAGTCTAGTTTAAGAAAAAGAAAAAAAAAGAGTTTAATTGTTTTTATAAAAAATTTCAATTTATAATAAATATGTAATATAAAGCCTTTAGCTAAAATATATATAAAAAAATAATTGCTAAAAACAAATTAAATGAATAATAATTAATTTAGAGAACTCCGTTGTGTGGCATTAAATTAAATAAAGAAGAAAGTTTGAGTTGTTTTTTATATATTTTTATAAACTTATAATTAATGTAAATAATATTAATGAAATAAAATATATTTAAAAAAAAAAAAAAAAAAATCAGAAGTTACCTAGAAGATACGAACAATCCATTACCTGTGTGTTATTGAAGATAAATAAGGTCGTTATTCAAGATATTATAAGACCACATATGACGCTCAATATTTTCTTCTGTTTAATTCTGGTCACAAAATAATACTAGAATATTAATTTTTGGAATTGTGAATATAGAAAAAAAACTATAGTTAGAAACAAAATCGCACTGGTTTATGGATGGAAGATGGAAGAATTATGTTCTTCGCTTAAGTCGCACATATTAATTATATTTGGTAGAATATAATATGGAAAGCTTAACGCTTAAGAACCTAAAATTATTCCACTTATCAAAAAAAATGCGATTACATTATAAAAAATAGTTTTGGATTCAATATTTTTTTTTAATTCACTTTTCTAGACCTAAATTGGCTGTTTTTATAAACAAACATATTATAATTATGTTTCGTTAAAATCAAGAATAATTTTATTCCTAACTCGAAAATTTTGACAACATTTTTTATAGGTAATTTATATAAAAATTTAAATAAAATGATTTAGTTTTTTTCTAATATATAAAAAAAAAAATTTTAGGTAAAGCTCAAAACTCAGAATTTGTTAACAAAATGTTTTGTATTTTATTCTAGGAATACAAGATTTTAGGAAACTATTCAACATAAGACATCAAGAATGTTATATAATAAAGAATTTTGATTAGCACATAATATATTTAATGAGAATTTATGAACGAAATAAATTTGTTTTACAAATTTCATTCAATTCGGAATATAATTTTGTACTATGAAATATTGATGCATACATATAGTAATGATGTTGTTTTGCATTTTTGAAATATCGACCCTTGAAAACATAACGAAAGATTGATTTCTGCAATTTCCATTTTTACAAGAGAATTTTCCATTGAAATATTTCATAGTTAGTCGATATTTCATACAAAATTAAAACATTATATTTATCTTATTATAATCTTTGTACACTATATACATTTTCTTATATGTAAGTAATTTATCTATAAATTGTCAAGTTAAATAGGTAATAGATCAATCATTTTTTGTCATTATAAAAAAAAATAATTTATAATAAATTATAATTGATTATATTAATAGCAATTTAGTGATAATTAAAGTCATTTAAATAGTTCCTATTATTGGAGCTATAAATTAAAAAAAAAAAATTACTTGTTAAGGAAATAGTCTGCTTCTTTGATTTTTATGTTTTATTTTTGTCCAGTATCGTGGATCTGTAATTTCACCACCACGTGAAAAACTAGTTATTTTAATTATTTTAATACTTTTATATATATTTTAGTTTTTACTAGTTTTTTATTATTAAATTTATAAACCTTATATAAAAAATAAATATACTTTTAAAATTCAATACGGTTCCGAAGAACAGAAGTTTGGGAAACACTGTAATTATGTATATTAAAATGAAATAGGTTGTTGCATTGTAATTTTAAATTGCATCCTTTTATATAAAGTAATATTAAATTATATAATAAATTAGAGCGAACTGTTAGATTAAGTATCTCTTGATAAGAAAAATCGTATAGTATGTGTATCTTTTATTATTGTGTAATATTTTAAGTTATGTGAAGAAAAAAAAATATTTTCGAAGCAATAAAATTTATTCCATTTCATTCAAACTAAAAAAATAATCTTTCATTTTAGCTTTTTATTTATTTTCTATATTTGTTGTACTTCAGATTACTAATTAACAAGTAATTTTTTTAATTTGTTTCTATAATATAAAATGGAAAATATAAACTATAAATGTTAATATGGGACCAATATTAATTTTATTCAAACTTTGTGGTATATCACCATTTTCCTTAAATCAAAAATTTCAAATTATTTTAGGTTTTTATTCAATCGGAATTATTGGCATAATTATTATAATATTTATTTTAGCATTTTTTTATAGTAATGCTTTTGCAAATAATAATCTTTCAAATTTAGTTTGTGTTTTAGTTTTTGTATCTCAATCTATTGCACATATTGTTATAATCATACAATCTTATTTTACTAAACAAAAACAATTACAAATAATGAATATTTTAACCAAAATTGATAAATGTTTTCAAACTAAATTGCTATTTACAATTAATAAAAATGAATTGAATAAAAACCTATATTCGAAACTTACAATAATATTTATTATACTAATTATAAATACGATTATAATGATTTTATATATTCAAATTAATAATGATCATAATGGAATTTATTGGTATGCATTTTTTGCAACACAAACTTTAAATATCGAATGCATTCAAAGTTTTATGTATATAATATTAGTCGATGATAGAATAAATATTCTAAATAGAATATTGGAGAATATTTCTTTTAATGAACAATTTAAAAATATGTATTCTATTACTGTTGTTAAAGCTGTAATATCTGATATTGAACATGAACATCAAGTAGATAATAATTTTAAATATGATCGAATATTGGCATTAAAACATATTTATAATCAACTTTATGATATTGTGAATTTAATAAATGATTGTTTTGGTTGGTCACTTTTAACAATAATCACATCTTACTTTTTGGAATTTACAAGTAGTGCATATGTTTTATTTATTGCATTAACCATTGACAGTAATAATGAAACAGTTATTATTTGTGTTTGTACAATGGTTCCTTTAGTTTTTTTACTTGGAATTTTATCATGGAGTTGCCAAAATTGTAAAACCGATGTAAGTATATTTTTCATTAAAATATCAACAAATTACATGAAATTTCCAAAACTTTTCAGGGTGAAAGAACTTATAATTTATTACAGAAAATCCATCAACAACCGAATGAAAATCAAATGTGTAATGCTATTGTGAGTGAATTTTGTTTGCAAATTATTCATGAGCCTTTTTGTGTTTCAGCAAACGGATTTTTTAATATTAATTTTCATATGCTCGGTAATGTTAGTAAAAACTTGATAGTTTCTATTTTTAATAATCCTAATTAAAAATTATATTTACAGATGGCAGCGGGAACTGTTACTTACCTTGTAATTCTAATACAATTTCTACTTAATGAACCAAAATAAATTTTATTTGAATCTGAAGAATATATAAGATGTTAAATTTTGAACTTTAAATTGAAGTATTACTTATAATAAAAATAAAAATAAAAATTTGTTGTGAATTATATGATTATTATATGTGTATATTTATATTGAACAAGCTATTAATAATATTTATATTATGATAAAAATTATCAGTTTTTACCTTCAATTAATAATTCTACGTCGGCCTTCAATTTATAATTCTTCGTATGGTTACATAGCCAAAAAATGACTTCTAAATGCACCTTGTAAATGATATTAAAATGGATTTAATGAATATAATGGATATCCTGTGACAAATGTCTTTCGTATATAAGAAATGTCTTAACTTCCAAAACATACTGATGAATATGAATGGATAAACGTTTTGATTAATCTCTAACAAAACCTCAAGTCTCAAAAGATATCATACTCAGTCGAAGTTATTAGAGGATATTCTATAAATTATTCTTCTATCATCGGGAAGATTCTATAATGCAGTTAATTCTCGTTCTTCTGAACGAACTGATGAATATTTTCAGCTACATTCTAATAATTCTAATAATATTAATGAGTTAATATGTTAACCGTAAGCAAATTTATACAAAACATGTTTACATGTAATATGTACATATTATGTATCATTTTTCGAATTTGCAAAGATTTTAAAAATTTGGAGAATTGGTTTAATAAGAATCAATTAAAACTTAATGCAAAAAACACAAAGTGTATGGTAATTAATTGCGATATTGACATTGATTTATTTATTGATATGCAAAAAATTTAACAAATAAATGAAATTAAGTATTTAGATGTTATTATTGATAGATTTGAATTTTAAAAAATATATAAATAAAGTATTTTCTAAAAATTGCATCAAAAACTAATCTATTATATTGAATTAAAAATAAAGTACCGAAAGGAAGGCTGTCTTGTTACAATTTGTAATACAATTATATTGCCGCTTTATGATTATTGTGGCACGATTTTATTGAATTGGTTAAGCGTAAAACGTAAAACAAAGATTTAATTTTAAAATATTAGTATTCCTGTTTAAAATTAAATATAATTTGTTACTAAAATATTTAAGTAGAACACAATAGAAATTTAAGAAATGTAAATGATTTTAGAATTCAAAGAGCTAATTTAGTTAGAACACCAAATGTTGTACAATAAATTACAATAATTTTTTTTTAATAATTTTCGTTTAATTATCTTCAAAATGCTTGTACGACAAATTATGACAATTTCATTTGGCATCTTATTAAACATAATTAATCCTCTATTAAAAATAACATTTGGTGTTCTAACTAAATTAGCTCTTTGAATTCTAAAATCAAAAGTTTTTTTTATCTAAAACTAATAAAAACTTTCTGAGCAATTGTAGATTTTTTATCCAACTTAATTTTCGTTACCTGATTTCAGTAGTAACTTGTTTTTTTTTGGCATCTCGTATGCAATTCGATGTGGAACATCGTATTTGCCTATTTGACCCTCAAATTTATAGAATCGTACGTACACATCGGTTGACTATGCTTTGGATATGGTTGGTTAATTATGTTCATTAATTTATGTGGAATACATGAGAGTCCCACCCAAATATATTCACGGTACAGGCTATCGAACGCAGTGTTGTAATGAACAAAATGAGTTGTGTTGTAGGGTTGGGGTTGTTTTTGCTAAGCATAAAAATTATATTATTTCCATTGGCATACAAAAATATGTACTTTTCAATATATTTGTTTTATATAAATATAAAACTCAATATTCAGTAGGTACATAATAAAATCAAACCGCTAGTTTCAATAAAAAAAAGTTGCTAACATACATAAGGGATGTTATGATAAAGCTGCAAGATGTTAAGATTAAAACTAGTGTTTTAAACGATCTAATATAAAGCTTCCATGTTTAATTAATCATTCAATATTTTCAATATGAATGTACCGTATGTTACAATTCGTCATGTAAGATCCTTTAATGTAAATTTTTTTCGTTCTAACTATGGTAAATCATCTGGGTTAAATGGTTTGACGGCATAGTCATAGTTTAACAATAACCAATAACTATGATATCATTGACTTTAATCTTTCAGTGAGCAACTTAAAGAGATGTTTATTACGTGGCTGGAGTATATTGTTTTTAGTAGTTAAATTTATAACTTAATTTAAATATTCATTTTTTATATATATTAAATTTTTTGTTATTCAAGGTCTTATTTTATTTTTATGATTGTTTTTTTTTTCCTTTTACATGGTTACTGAGTCTAATAAAGTTTTTTCCTTGATGACATGTAAATAAATAAAATATTGATTGATTAATTTGAAGAGCGTTTGAATTTCATGAAATGCTTTTCAAAATAAAGGTCAAGCTCCATTATATTTCAAAATCCTCATCTATTTTTAATTTTTTTCGAACAATCAATTGGGATTGATGTAATTTAACTTCAAAAAATGTATTTGCTTGTCATAATACATAACTTTATATTTCATTATTAGCACTTCTCCATTATTTTGAAATATGTGATAATTGATAATATTTATAGATTATTGATTCTGTTTACTAAAAAAAATGAGCGCATTATGTACAAACATATATGAAATTTATATAAAAAAAAAATTAAAATGTAACAACTTTATCGTGATATTCTAAAAAATATTGATATGTTACAACTGGCTTTCAAATTATGGCTTTTTTCATTGTTTATTGTATTTATAAGAAAATATTTTTAATCAAAGATATCAGTATATTGTTTAAACTTCCATTATATATTTTAATCTTGAAAGCTTATAAAATGTGATTTCCAATTAAATTATTTGTTAAAACGTTTCTGTTGTCTCAACCTATATATATCATTAGCCGGAGGTACTGCTGTTTGGGCTTCATCGTCACTATCATCACCGCCAGGTAACATGCGTCGTCTTTTAATTGTTCCACCATCACCAGTATATTGGCTATCGTCAACTATCCAGTGAACTGATTTTGCTAAGTCGAAAAGTTTTGTATCGCATCCATGATTTCCACTAGGTACAGGGACTTATGACATAAAAAATTAATATATAATTCAGAACTGTACAATAATTTTTTAATAATTTACCATCCGGTAATTGAATTCGACTAAAAACATCTGCCAACATGTCAATTGATACAAATGGGCCACGAAAACAAATCGGTGGTGGCAACATAGCACAAAGCCCTGCCAATGCTGGTGGCTGTGGAAATGTACCACCATCTAATGGATGCTCACCAGGATAAGCATTTGCTTTTGGTTTATATGGTATCATTTGAGAAAAATCAGGACGTGGTAAATTATTTGTTGGTTCAACATCAGGTTCAGCTGATGGTATTGCTTTATTACCACCGAGCGCATGTGTCTGCAATAAGTGTAAAATTTAGATATTTCAAATTTAATAGCAATCATACAAAATTTCAAAGAATATACATCACTATATCCAATTGATTTCAGTTCCATAGTAGAACATGGATATAAATCTAAAAATTTATATCGATCAACTAATTGAGCTGTTTCTTTTCCTTCGTATTCCTTTAGCTAAAAAGTAAATTAATTTAGCTACCAGTTATTTTTTTAAAAAAGTAAGTTACATTTTCTAAAACAGCACTACGACGTCTTTCAACTTTTACAATACTAGATAAATCACCAATATTAGATTCAAATTCTAGAAATCGGTTCCATACATTAACAGATAACTGTGCAGTTAAACCACCAGATGATAATACCCGTTCAAATAATACTCTTGTGTTATTGTCCTCATTTAAATGTGACAAATAATCAATATAACACATAACATATTCAGGACTTCCACCAAATCTCTTTAAACCCAATTCAAATATACGAAATGCAATTTCTTTATCCTTTGAACAATAATATTCCATTAAAGCAGCAGCAGCAAATACATGATAACGCGATCGTACATCTTCGCGAGCTTTTTTGAAAATAGCTCGAGCTGATTTTATGCCTTCAGCGCGACGAGCAAATTTCATATATTGTACATATGCCTACATTGAAAAGCATAAGATTTTTTTTTTTTATAAATAAAAACTTGATTAACTTACCAAAGTTGGATCAATGTCCGTAATTGATAAAAATTTATTGTACATTTGATGAACTTTATCATATTTCAATCGGCCTTCTTCAAAATCAGCATATGCAAAATAAAGTAGAGCATTTCGACTTAAAACTCCGCTTATTGCCCTATCTAATATATTAGCAGCTTCATCGCCAAATATACGCGCTGATTGAACATCCTGATTAATGTAAATAATATATATTTATTAAATTGTATTAAATAGTAATCAATTTGTTTAAAAGATATGTGACGAATAGTAAAACTGGCAGCATATCAAAGCATCGCTGAATTTTCATTTTTTAGATTTATAATTTTAATGTATTGAAAATATTAAGAAATCATATACATATTGTATTTTTTTATATATTTTAAATACCAAATATTATTTAATTAACTTGATTTAATTAAAATATATCAATTTAGAAGCATATTAATCAAAATTCATCGATACAATTCAGCTGCATTAAATAATTAAATACACAACATTAATTCTACAATATAAAAAATTCATTTTTAATTTTAACAGTAACAAAAAAAACATTTTTTTTAAATTTATATTATATTTTAGGTACGTAGCATAAATTTATCACAGATAATTGCAGATATATAACAAACTCTATCTAGAATAAATTCAAATATGGTTAAAAATTAATTAAACTAATAATAAAAAAATATATTAGTTTCATACATTTAGTTTTTTTTTTTCTATCAAATTTTAAATTTAAAATAACAATACGCACTCCCTTTTCGGTTAATAACTTTGCACTTTGGTCTAAAAACTGGGCGGCTTGATGCCAAACAGCGGGATGATGTGTTAATACAAGTAAACATTGTTCGGTAGCAAACATGACGCGACGTGTTACTAAAGATGTATCTTCAGAACGTAATGGATTTGATTTCTCAAATGCAATATATTTTTTCCACAATTCAGTCTAAAAAGCAATAAATGTTAAAGAAAAATTAAAATTAAAAATCAAAATTTATGACTTGTAGTTTTTCATCTTTTGACAAAGTAGGTGGTATTGCTGGAAGATTTCTATTTAAACCTTTTGTAATTATTTCTAACTCTTTCGCTACACGACGTGCATTCATGTAGTCCCTATATTAAAAATTAATTTAATGAACATAAAAAACCTATTAATAAAAAAAAAATACTTTGATCTTTCCAAGCTCATTTTTTCAGAAATTATTGGATTAATATTTTGTTCAAATGCAATATATTCTTTCCACAATGTTTCAATACCGATTATTGGTGTAACAACACCTTTTTGATAAACTTTTCGAACAGCTGTAATTTTTTGATTTTCTGCATAGCTTCCAATTGCATCAACACTTTTCAAAAACTGTATATAATCTTGCCATATTGAAAACGAATGTAAATCCATACCAATTTTTTCTAATGCAAAATCATAAGCCTGTGCAAGCTTCTCTCTAGAAAAATATTTATTAAATAAAGTTTTTATAACAGTAATCTGTAATATTACTTATGTGTGACCAAACCAGCCTTTGTTTCTTTCACATAAGTTAAATACAATTTCCATAATTCAATATTTAAAATTTTTACTAAACATCTTTGAAATAATTTCTCGACACGTTCAAAATTTCTTGACTTCATTTCTTGTTCAATATAAATTTTCCAATAGCGGGCAGTAGTAGGAAATACATTAACCAATGATTCGTACAAAGATCGAACTTCATTAACGTGTCTACATTGTGATTCACGTAAAAGTACTGACCAAGATTCAATATCATATGGACGCAGCTCTACAGTTTGTTGAGCTCGAACTAATCTTTCATGACCCCATTCCTAAATAGTTTATATTGCTTTTGAAAGATATTTGAAGATTCCTGAATGTACTTACGATATCGATTTTAATGTGATCCCTTATAGACATTCTTCAAGTATGTGATAATAGTCGTTGTCACAAAAAAATATCACCGGTTATTACACAAATTGGATAACACACGTATTTAATATTTTAATTAATATATTTTATTTTAGTTTTAAATTTAGCATAAGCAATAGTAAAACAATTAAGGATTTAATTTTAGCACATTTTTATTTATATTCTGATTTCTCAAAACATATGCATGCAACATGCATCAAATAAACTTTGTAGTTGAATATGAATTGTAGTAGTTTTAGTATTAATTATTCTGGTTCCACCACAACTACAAACACAAATGCCGCTGTCAACTGCCACCAAAATAAAATAAAAGCCCATCATAATTCATAATCACGTAGCCACGATTAGATAGTTGGAAAATTTGAAACCAGGCAAAATAATTTGTTTTTATTTTGGTGATTTTTATTGGAAGCTTGGTTTATTGATAATAACATATTCACATTACAATGAAATTAATATTAAAATTATGTTACAAATGTTATATTAAATTGCTATTATCTCGAACAACACTTTATCACCAATATTTTTCACCGACTTTATGGCACTTTCCACCGGCTTTATGACAGAAACCCCGATAAACAAAAAAAGACGATGCTTCATCTCCCTTTCGCACTATTGCAAATTTGTATTTGCTCGCTACCCTCTAAAAGTTGAAAAATATGTATATCGGCTACTTGATCAGTTCTGTTTCGCATTGATTCGTACAGTAACCAATCGATTAGTTAAGTAGACTGAACACATAGGTACCGATCGCAATCGATTAAACCACATATATTATGTTTTTGTTATTTTTGAAACAGTCAAATTTCATTTCTCTTGACATTTCCTTCAGTTTGGATTCGCAAAATTCCAATCGTTCCAAACTCTTTCGATTCGATTCGTTCCGATTCGACCTATGTGTCCACTCAATCGATTTCCCATATAAAATATATGAAGACGTCAAATTTGAACTTTTCGAAACGAATCGAAACTGAACCGATCGAAACAATGTAGCCCAGGCTTAAGATTTAAATATACACGGAACGAACGGCCGCACAGATATGTAAACTGGGAAATGCAAGATGTTGGCAATGTTGAAGAACTAATATTTACGAGCTATAATAGCATAAAATATACAGGATTTATATATTAATATAATAAATTCTCCTCATGTGACTTAAAATAAAGAGATATAAATTATTGGTCGATCATAAATTGTTTGCTTATAATAAAGGAAGGTGTTTTTTTTTGGAAAGATCAACCCCCACCACAACCAAGAAATTGCGTATGCGTTTCTGGTAGTGTGTTAAGAGATTTTTATCTACCTTCGGAACGGAAAACAAAACAAAAAAATCTTCCCAATGACTGACTATGCGTAAGTTAAAATATTATAATTATACAGTAATTATAAAATTAATTTTACAAATCTCAAAAAAACGACTTCTGCAATTGATTTTGGTGCTTGTCTTGACACATAATTTTCTTTTTTGTAGAACATAACAGATAATTCTTTTTGTTGTACTTATCTTCTTGAAGGTGTACAACAAAATGTTTCTTAATTTCACACTTATTTGGAGCGCTTACCGCTTACGCCTCATAGATTTGCCTTCATTGGATAATTGACTATGTGACTTTTGGTTTTATGCACAAAATATTAATCGGCGATATACGTAGGTTTAAAATTTATAACGATTACTGTTTACTTTTGATTTTTTTTAATTTTTTAAACTAACTCTATTATTCGATTTGATGTATGTATAAATTTTTTTATAGCTATATAGTACTTATGATTCAATAAAAATAAATAAATAAGTTTTGATAAAGCTGAAATCAACAGGAAATCCAACATTTGATTGTTGTGCTTGTACTAAACAATATGTTGGGTTTTGATATATTATATATCGTACTTTAATATATCGTAGTATTAAACTCTACACTAAATTGTAGTCAGCTTAATTTGGTGTATGAGGGCGAAAATTTTTATGCAAAAGAATAAAATTTAACTTGTGGGAAAAATTTAGGTATACCGTTGAGCAATGAATTAGAATTATATTAAGGGAACATTAGCTTTAATTACAAAATAATATTGTAATTATTTTAATATTTTCTATTGTTCATGATTATTTTATATGTAAATATTCTACCTAAAAATTTTATAGTATAAAAGAGGTAGCCTAGATTTGGTTAAATTAATTTTTATTACTTTGTGATGAGAAATATAGTACATAATTCTCGTTTTCACTTAACTCGTTTTTTGAATTTTGTGTTTATTTTACGTTGTTGAGGTACAAATACATTTTATGAATCTTTAGTTATTTAGGCTTAATTTATATATCAAGAAAGAAGAAATTATTTTAATATTTTTCTACAAATAATAAACACTAAGAAAAAATCTATTAGACCTTTTGTAGTAAGTCTTACCAGTTATTTAAAAAAGAAGAAATTTTTAAGAGCAAGGAATTGTTGGAAGGTACAGATTTTCAATCAAAGCTGATTATACCAGGAAACAGAGACCATAGAAAGAAATTGGTGGAATCCTCCAAAGTGTTGGAAGATCAGGGCAAAAAAGTGGATATCATCAAGAATAAATTAGTAGTTGATGGTGAAGTAATTGATTTAATTAAAATAGGAGTAAAAAATAACGTTGAGAGTACAGAGAAAATAAAACGTAGTAGATCTCCCACAGAAGGAACTCTTGACCCCAGAAAGCCCCAAAAATAAGAGATAGAAGAACAAGCTTAACAACGGGTAGGAAAAATTCTTCAATTAGTACATGTGCGGATGATGTGCTGTCTTCTATTGAAGCAATTGTTAAATAGTATTTTAAAGTTTTAAATTTTTTTTAATAAGGATTATTGGTTACGGACTGGAACGGATAAGGAAACGAATTGACTAAACGAAAATAAACTGAAAGCATGAACTAGAAAAAAATCTCTTCGTTTGGATATTATTGGTGAAAGCGCGAGGTGCACTGGAAAGGTTGTGGAGAAATAACAACGGAAAACAACATTTTTATTTTTTATTTATTCAGGTGCCAATGAGCTCCAACAGCATAGAAAAGGAGTAGGTTTTCTAATAAGCAAAAGTCTAAAATCATCAATAACTAGCATAATCACGAAATCAGATAGAATAATGTTGGTACAATTAAATACGAAAGTAAATTACGTAAATCTAATTCAAGTTTATGCTCCGACAGCTGACAGTGAAGAACTAGCTTGTGATGAATTTTATGAAAATCTGCAGGAAATGATTGATGCAACTAAAAAGTAAGACGTCACTATGATTGATTGTAGGTGATTTCAATTCGAAAGTAGGAAGTGGTACAGTTGAGAATGTTGTTGGTCAATATGGTTTAGGTTCGAGAAATTGTAGAGGAAGTAAATTAGTGGAATTTTGTATTGGTAATCAGCTAGTCATAACAAATACGTGGTTTGAGTTACCAAATAGTAGGCTGTATACATGGACATCACCAAGGAGCAATTCAAATAAGGTAATTAGGAATCAGATTGATTATATTCTTTGCAATTTTAGATACAAGAATGCTGTCAAAAGCGTCAAAACTTATCAAGGTGCAGAAATAGATTCCGACCATAATCCAGTGGTGGCGAGTATCAAAATCGTCATGAAATCACTTTTAAAGAAAACTGAACAATATTCAAATCTTTAACTCTGTTAAAACAAAATGAAATAAAAAATAAAATAGAAAAAGATATTAATAACAAGTTGAAAGATTCAGAAAATGATATATGTGATGAAAGTGATATCAACAGGAAATGGGATAAGTTCAAAGCGCCACTAATTGATGCATGTAAATTGTTAAAATATTCAAACCAACCTGTTGCAAGAATGAGTGGATGTCGAATGAAATATTACTGCTAATAAACGAGAGAAAAAAATATAAGCTTATCGATCAGAAAAAATATAAGAACATTAATAAAATAATTAAAGCCAAAATAAGAATAGCCAAAATCAGTTTCTGGGAACAGCAATGTAAGGTGATAGAAGATCTAGATATAAAACATAATAGTGCACAACTACATAGAAAATTCAAACAGGTAACCAACAAATCAAGAAAGAAAAACTTTGGTATTATAAGAGATAAAGATGGTAAAATGATTCTGCATCCAGAAGATATAGTTAAACGATGGGTGGAATATATTGGTGAATTGTTTGATGATACAAAGTTAGAGGTGAGCACTGAAACAAACGAAGAAGGGCCAGATATCCTGGAGGATGAAATTAGAGCTGTAATTAAAAAAGCTAAAAATGGGATAGCTAACTGGCCCGGACAGAATACCTAATGAGCTGTTGATATTGCTGAATGATGATGCGATAAAAAAGCTAAACCAAATCTTTAACAAAATGTATAAATCTGGTACAATACCAAGAGAGTGGTTAAAATCTACATTTACATTTTATAGTTTTAAAATCAAATAATGCCAAAAACTGCGGTGATTATAGAACAATTAGTCTAATGAGTCACACTTTAAAGATATTTCTGAAGATCATACATGCCAGAATATTTAGAAAATTCGGTTTGAAACACAATTCGGTTTTAGTAGTGATTTAGGCACTCGTGATGCTTTGTTTATGTTAAATATTTTAAGACAAAGAATGGTAAATATTAACATCCATGCTTGTTCGATAGACTTCGAAAAAGCTTTTGACAAGGTGAATCATGTGAAACTGATCGAAATGCTGAAAAGTAAGAATTTGGACGAAAGAGACATCAAAATAATAAAATTTTCTTTACTGGAACCAGAGTGCTGAAGTAAGAACACCTGATGGTACTTCAGAAGAAATTGTTATTGGTAAAGGTATGAGGCAACGATGTATTCTTTCACCAACCTTGTTCAACTCTTATTCGGAGCAAATTTTCCAGGAAGCATTAAGCAGCATAAAACTAGGAGTGAAAGTAAATGGAGAAGTCGTCCGTCAACAATATTAGATTTGCTGACGATAGATTGTTAGTAGATAATAATGGTGATTTACAAAATATGCATTTTGAAGTTAACAAATATTGTTTGAAATATGGTCTAAGAATGAATATAAAGAAAACGAAATATTTGGTGATGGGGCATGAAAGCACGAATAATCAAACCCTGCGTCTAGAAGATGAAATAATTGGTAAAGTTCAAAATATCAAATATCTGGGTACAAATATAGAATCGAATAATAGTAATAGATCTGAAATCATATCAAGAATAGAACAAGCCAGGGCAGCATTCGACGAGCTCAAAGCGAGACATTTATACGCAGACATAGGCTTCAATTATTTGACTATTTTCTGCTCCATGTAATTCTAATTCGTGGCCGTAACAAATATTTTGTGTAAATTATAAAAATCGATACCAATTTAAAAATTTAAGAAATAAGAAACTATTAAAAATCCTTTTTGACCAAAACTAAGCTATCCAACTTTCCATTATTTATACCCTAGAGCCTAGAATAAAAAAAAAATATGTATAATTTATATATAGTAAAGTACAACATAACGGTCCAATAATTCAAAATTCTAGTGTCATTTCTGATAAATTATTATCATAATTTTTGATAATGTTACTAGTTTTACTGTTTTACATAACTTTATTAAAATAGCTGTTAGACAGACTGACTGACATTACATTATCGCATCCTGCACCGCAAGAAACTTGCAAACCTCAAACATTTATGGTCTAGAATAGAAATATATAAAACGACAAATAAATTTATTTTCAAAATTAGTATAAGCAAAATACAAAAACAACAAAACCCTAATTTTATACTATGTGTGCATGTATGTATATTCCCTAAAAATATGTCATCTTTTAAAAAAGCAATAACAAAAAAATGTTTTTGAGTGAATTTTGAGTAAAGATTTGAGTTGTTTCTGAAATGCGAACATATTCTTCGTGTGCGAAAAATGGCGAAAAATGATATAACTATAAATATTTATTATTCGATTATCAATTGTTCCGCAAGAAACTGTTAGATAATTAAATAATTTTTTATAATTTTTGTACTAATCACCTTTAAAATCTAGTGATGATTATAACTTGTATTTTTAATGTTATTACTAAATTTTCATTAATTGTTTTTTTTAACTATTTTTCATCAAAATCATTTAAAACTAAATTGATAGTAACAGTATACGTTTATTGTATGCCAATCTTCTAACAAAATGCATATCGAGTAGAAAAAATTCTTCTTTGGTCTTCGTTTGTTTAAGCGTTGCACTTAAAAAGGGTTTTCAAAAAAAAAAAAAACAATATTATTCAAATATTTTATATATATTTTTATTACTCTATTATATACTTGAAATGATTATACATAATATGAAACGTATTATAAAATATAACAAAAAACTAAGGAATTCTTATTTTTCATTTAATTTCTTTTGATATTATCAAAATTTAAACAAATTTAAATAACTTTAAAAAAATGAAATATACATATATATTGTATATATATATATGTTACAAAATGTAGTTAAATTTTTTAACTCATTTATTAAATTAATTTATTCTTCTTTCATAATGTTTTTTTCTATAATAATTCATAATTTTTCAAAGTACAGCAAACTATATTTTGTAATTTTTTGTAATTATGAATGAAAATATATGTTAATTTTCTATATTTTTTTCTTTTTTGATTTAATAATTTTATTATATTTAGTCATTATTAATTTTAGATTAAATATAATGTTCGAATGTGCTTTATATTAAATGTTTTACGGAATTCAAAGAGATAAAGAGATAAATAACCTTTTTGCGAAATACATAAAAAAAAAAATATATGAGAATTTTATTTTGTAAATATATTTTTTAACATTAATTTATTTAAAACTTAAGTAATTGTCTGTTTGATAAACTCATAGTAGATAAACTTAAAACAATACAATAATAGAGAATACGAGCTTTTATTATGTTTAATGGTGTTTACTGAAAAAGAACATAAATACCTTAATCAAATATTTATGCAGACAAACGAAAGCACTTGAAAATTTTAAACTTTTCTTTAAAAAAAAAACATTAATTACATACTTTAAATTTATGTAAAACATGTAGTGACGATTTTGTAGTGTTTATGTGTATGCAGTTTGTAGATTATTTTGTATGGTCTAATTTTAATTTTTTTAAAAAAGGACAAAAAATAATCTGGTATTTTAATATATTATTTTACACATTAATAATTAATTTACTTTAGCATAAAAGCCTTAAATTATTACACTACAGAAACAAGTTTAATTTTTTTAGTTTAATTTATTATTTATTACTGAAGCTAAAATATAGAATTAGTATATTTCATACAATAATGTTTTTAATCAACTATTTATATCTTTTTATTACTTTTTGTAATTTTCTTATTTTTTTATTTATAAACACTTTTATTAATAACATTCAACTATCTCACATTTTAAGATGATAGTTAATTAGTTATGAGTTGATAGTGAATTTCATCAAAATACGAATTAGTAAAGATTAAGTAATTTGTTTTGGATCTGAAAATAAAGAAAATTAATTTGTAAATTGTATAAAAAAATTTATTCATATTTCAATTCATACGTAACCATAGATTAATGCGTTTTTCGAAAATAATATGTTATATGGGTTTGCTTGTGTACTTTTAAATATAAGCGAAATTAATTACAGTTTGCTCATAAAAACAGAGAAGGAATCCATTTTTCCTGTCGGTTCGGTTATAACAAAGTTTTTAGCACGACCACAATAAAACTAGTAATTTAAAAAAAAAACAATAATAGAAATCTTAGAAAAGAAAAATGGAAATGAAAATAAATACTTGAAGTTTACCAGTGATTTAAAAATGTTACACACTTTTCGGGATTCACATTTATTATAATTAATCTAAGCAAAAAATAATTATAATGACAATTTTCACTATAATATTGATTCACAAAACAGAAAGGAATGGTAGTTTTATATGTTATTTATATTTCAGGACGTGTAAAAATAGAAACCACTTAACCAAAAAATATTTCCGTAATTCTGATTTTCTGTCAAGTTACAAATATGGTTTTGTTTCCAGTTTCGTTAAATTTGAAGGGTAAGAACTGATTAATATTAAAACACCTATCTAAATTAATATATCTAACTAGAAGCTTTACTTTTGATTTAAACGACTATGTATAAATACACAAATAAGTTATTTTATTTATAACATAATATCGTCAATCAATAACGCATCTGTTATTTACTTGCATATAACTTTTCAATTTTACCGTAATAAGTTTTTACATTAAACGCTAAATACCCAAAATTATAAAAATAAAAATAGTAGCGTCATTATAAATGAGAAATAAATTAAAAAAGGGGATGTTATTGAGAAAATTATAAAGAAACCTATCTTAAAAGTTTAACTTACCAAAAATGTAATAAGAATGTTTAATTCCGATCTCATTTGTCATTTTACACACACTACATTAATTTATTTTTATGTATCTAATTTTATAACACCAATTTAAACATTTTTTTTTTGTTTAATTGATAGAAGAGGCTCAAAATGTTTGTTTGAATTAATTTTATATATATATATATTATTTTGTAGAATAATTTATTTTATATTCCGTTGAGTGTAATAATATTGCATAGTCTACATTCCATATCCTTGATAAGGCATATTAGGCGCCACATAACCAGGTGCATAATTTGTCGTATATTGTGGTGGAATACCCATAGCAGGGCCGGCTGTTATCATTAATTGGGGCTCCATAGATATTATATTTTTATGTTCCACTTGATCGCTTTCTTTTTCACGTTGGGCTTCATTTGCTTCAAGTTTATCAACTTTACATGTGTACTCACGAATAACCTTTTGAATACATAAATAAAATAAAAATTCAATATATTATATGAACAGTTATTAATTTATAAAAAATACTTGAATCAAATAAGGCATTGCAAAGTCCATAATATTGTGCCTCCATGCTAATTCAAGAATAACATCAGGTCGGAGAAGATCGTAACACTAGATGAGAAATTATTTTAATACAATTATTAAATATTATATTTCGTTTTACTTACTTGGAATATACATGCAGCAAAACAATCATAAGCACCACGTTCAAGGAACCAACCGAGAAGTTCTTCAGCTATTTCTTGTTTACCAGATTCAGCAGCATATTCCATAGCATCCTTGAATAATCTGTCTTTTTTACATAATTCAACACTTTGTAACCAGCGATTGTTACCTATATAAAATAATTCGTTGAAAATGGCAACAAAATGAAACAAATATATTTCTCACCTTTGTATAAATAGGCAGCAATGCGTCTAAATTCAGTTAGTTCATGTTTTTCTAATTTCTGTGCCAATGCAATATTATCAAAATTATCAAATCCATCAATAGAATTTCTCAGTCCTTGGTAATCTTCTTCTTCAATTAATAAACCATTTAATGCTTCATTGATAGCCTTATTATTCAAATTTTGAACACTTCTCAAATATGGTTTAACTAATTGTAAATGACCGGTTTTTGTAAAGAAACTAACAGCTCTGGTATGATCCATTCGTGGCGATAAAACCAATAATATATCAATTAATAATAATGGTTTATAGTCCAAATAAAATTGTATTGCCTTGTAATACAATTCAATGTTAGCAACTTTTGTTATTATATCTTTAAAATGTCCTTCACGCCATGCTTCTGTTGGATGTGCAACCATAGCTAGAACTGCATTATCAAATTCTTCATATTTGTCATATAAGAATACCAATTCTGACCATAAATGTGCTGATTCGGCAGCACGCAATACTTTTGGTATATTAACACGTGACCAAAATAATTCTAAATGTTCACGCATTTTTGATGTTTTATATTTTGAATATAATATTGCCAATTCTGTAAACATACCCATATGGGCACGTTCTAAACCCAAAGCTGATTCTAATAATGCAATTAATTCTTCAAAATAACCGCGGTCTTGATAATAATTTATTAAATCTTCTAGTTCGTCAGCATGAACGACTATATGTAAACCACACATTTGTGCCAATCGAAATTCTTCAGCATCAACACAAGCAAAACAAACTTCTTTCCATGTACGTGTTGAATTAGCTTTACGAGCGCTGTCAACAGCACCTTGGAACTCTTTCAAATGTACCAATGTTAATGCCAAACGAGCAAAATTACTGACATTATTGTACAATAATTTTGCAGCATCATGCATGCCATCTGAAAAACAACGATCACCAATTTTTTGTATATCTGCGTGATTTGGTCCTGAAATGAATTCTTCTAAATCAGCTAATCGGCCAGTACGTGCATAAGCGTAAATCAATTCACTTTCGATATAACTTTCACGTGCTTTCTTTCTAGCCATTTGTAAATATCTCACCAAATCATCCCATGATTCATTTTTCGATGCGGTTTCAACTACATCCATATAAGCACTCGGATCATCAGCTTTTATATAACTATCAATTGCTTCTTTTACTAAACCTTGTTGTAATTGTGCTTTAGCCAATTGTGACCACACAGCCGGTTCATTACAACGTTCAGCAAACTCATTAGCACGCTCTAAATTATTAACTTGTTCAATCAAAACTTGAATAGCTGATGTATTAACATCGAATTTTTTAAATATAGCAAAAGCTTCTTCATACAATTGATTCGAAATTGCAATATTTGCAATATCAGGTGCATCATAATTATCCAAACGATTTATATAATCCATTACACGTGTACGATCGGCTTTAATAGCTGTTAGAATTAATAAATTCTGTAAATTCCGATGATCAGAAAATACACTTGAATCTAAAACAATTTTTTCAAGTAATTCAATTAATTCATTTGGTAAATCAGCAGTCATAAAAGCTTTTACAGTAACTGAAATATCATCAGGATCTTGTGTTTCTGATAAAGCAGTTTGTACAACTTGATCAATTAATTGTCGTTTGTAGGGATTTGATTCGGATAAAACTTCAGCCCATAATTCGGCATCACGGCGACGTACCAAATAACGTGCTTCACTTTTAAACAATGAATTTTCATTACAAACAGCAATTAATTCGCGATCACATTGACCACGTTCATAAGCAACACATGCTAAATGAGGATCACGTTTTTCACAATAACGTCCAACAACACGACTATCATAATATTGATTCTCTTTTAGGAAACGTTCAGGATTATTATTAGAGTCGATATAAATTTTTGCCAATGCATTGTGTGTAGCTGGTTCAACACATCCTTCATGTACCCTTGATTCTAACCATGGTAAAAGCAATTTTAGACGATTACGTTTTTCAACTTCTTCAACTAATTCATCAGTTGAAAATTGCCCTTTAACAACAAGAATTAAATTTTTAATTATATCTTCGGAACAATCAACATCTAATAAACCACCAACAACAACAGGTAAACGTGATGGATTTACTTTTTGTACATAAATCTCAATATATTTTTGTAAATTATTACGATATAAATACAAAACTAAATCATGTACAAAATCAAAACGGTCACAAACAATAATCAATGGTAATTGATCAGTAAGTTTAGCTTCTTTTAAGAAATTTTTAACACGTTCAGCATTGTAACAATTTGATTCACGGCAAATACGCTCTACTTCTTTAATTTGGTTTGTTTTACAAGCTGCCTGAATATATTTAAAATGTACTTCATTATCTTGGCTAAAATTAACAATTGATCCAAGAAAATAAAATAAACCTTCGTAACTTTTAAAGCTTTCAAATAAATCGATTAAAGATTTTGTTGTCAATTGTTCATGATATTTAGTAGCAATTTGAACGCATATTTGTAAATTCTGACGTATATTAGCTGTTAACATTGCCTTTAAGCATTCTAACGAATCTTCCACAGATAATGTACCAAAAAATCCAACCAACCAATCGGCATTTAATAAATGTGTATGAACAACAGCTCGTTTAATATCATACAAATCTGTATAATGTTCTAAAGCACGTTGTAAAAGTCCAGCTTTTTCACAAAGTTGTGCAATATGTGCGCGATCATAGTGAGTAAACATTGCATTACCAAGAATTGCATCAGCTACTTGTGCTGCTGATATTAAATTCATTTCAAGTAATCGAGTCTGTAATGGACCCTCATTCGGTCGATTATGTTTAAGCGCATCTAATAAGAAAGCTGTACATTGTTGTATCATATTTTGTTCCATAAATATATCAACAATTTGATTAATGTCAGCTAGTGGTTCTTCGTCTGCAACCAACATTGATGCAAAACCAGCACCCTGTTCAGGATTTGTTCGCATAACTGAACGTAATAAAAATATATAATCGGGTGTGTAATTTACTTTTTTAGCATATAATACGATTTTTTGAAATTGACCAGTTTCAGCAAAACATTGTATAACTTTATTTGGGACATTAGCTCGCAAATATATTGAAAGAGCAACTGTTAAATCAGAACTTTTTATTAAATCGCCCAATTCTTCGCTACATTCCAGTTTTTCTTCTTTAAGCCATTTCTCACAGAGTTGTTTTTTTCCTTGTAGTAAAACTGGACGGCATAATTCTAGAGACTCATACTTATTCAATTTACCTTGATCAAGTAGAATACCAAAATACTGTAATAGTGGTGGTGATGTTGAACCAGCTGGAGTTTGAACTTGTTGGAAGCGTTGAATGGTTTGTGGTGTACGTAATATACCTTTAGGTGCTAATGCCGCTACTTTAGCTGCTTCTGCATATTGACCATTTTGAAATAATTGATTAAATTTACGTACAAATAAATCTTCTGCACCAGCTAAATTATTCCGTACAGCCATACGTAATGCCAAATCAGAATTTTGCAATACTGTATTAATGTACGGTATAATTTGATCTTCTTCAACGGTTACCGATAAAACTTGCCCTTTACGGTTAACACCAATTATACCACCACTTGATTCATGTGGTGCTGTTACAAATATTGTATCAGCTGATATGCGATTCATATAAATACATGTACCAGATTCAATATCATATAAATGTATATAACCATACTTTGTTATTAAATAAATTACATCGTATTTTGCAGAAACTTGCATTGCAACTGGAAAATCACTTTGTGCTTCAGGTGGGAAAAATACATCTACAGCTTTCTTAGTAAATGGTTGATTACCAGCTGGCGGTGTGCCAACTTCAATAATATGTAATTTTCCACCTTGAGTTGTACGAACAGCAAAACAAAAGAGTGTTGATGCTTCCTTATTAGCTTCCATTTTAAATATTGCAAACGATGCGGCATGACCTAAAAAATTAAAAAAAAAATTAAATCAATGTATTAAAATAATAATATATTATTGATAATTTACCTTCGATAGCTTGTGAAACTTTACGTTCAACCGAATATAATTGCATAGCACCAGCTACACGATTTTGTAAAGCTGAAATTCCAACTAGCAATAACCACTGTTGTTTTGGATCACACCGATAATTAATTATTTGACAACCATTCAATGATGAATGGCGATCAAACATTTTAACTGGTGTTGAATCACCCTCCATAGACCAATGATATACAGATGTTTCTGTAACTAAAGCCAATGTGTTTAATGAAATCCATTTCCAAAAGACGACATCTTCGGTCATTGTATGAGCTTTCATTTTTGATTTCATTTCAATGTTGAAAATTTGAAGAGTTTTTGCAGCTACAATAAATTTTATGGATGTATTTAATAAATTTTATATGCATATATAATCTTATTTTTACCTTTCAATGCAATAACTTTACTAGCAGGATTCATTATTGCTGAATCAGCTGAAATTGGTCTGCGTATTGGATTACTGGAATCGTTCATGTCAATAATAACAACCTGTGCTGTTTCACCAACTTTTTCTCTAACACAAATAAATTTATCCGACTCCATAGTTAGAGTACTAAAGGATATGGAATTGATATTGATCCCAACATTTGTGAGCTATTAAAAAGAAAGGAAAAATCTATTTAAAATATATATATCCAATTTGATAATCTCTAAATTTGTAGTACTTTGTTAAAAAAATTACTGGATTTTAATTATTTTAAAAATTTTATGTTTAATTAGAAAATGTATCTGTTTCTAAAGAATAATAATTGATATTATATTTAAAAATTTTAATACTCATTTATTATAAAATAACATTTATTTATTTTAGTAAAATTATTTACTAAAATAATAATTTGAAAATCAAATTTAAAAAAAGTAGTTCGTTACCCAATTAGAAGCACAAAGTTTTAAATATTTTAATAGAATAATGTGATACATACATCATATTAGATTGACGGGTTATTTTTGTACTTCATTCAAATATTCTGGAATCTAGTTAATGTTGATCGATAACCAAAGACCACAAATATTTATTCCAACATATTAATTATTATTTAGTATCCATTTCGGAGTTTAAGGTAGCCGCGTCTAGTATCTCAATTAATGTCAGTTGTCGAACTGTTTCATCCAAAAACACAAGTTTTTATTGCAATAAGTTCGGATTGTAAATACTAAGTTTGTTAAAAAACAAAAACTTTTTCGGGACTATTTTAAGGTCCAAGAGGCCACAATATTTCATCGCTGCTGCAGTTGATATAATATGTCATCACAAAAGCAAACAAGTATTTATTTACACAAAATTGGATACTAAATAATTTAATTATTCACAAAAAAAAAAGTAAAAATAACATTTTTAGTTCCATTTGAGAGACAAAGTGGTCCGGTCTAAAATCGATATTAAGTCAGTCGATATGAAAGTTAAAAAACTTATAATGTAAGAAATTATAATGTAAAACTTTTTGCTTGCGTAAATTAGAAGTTTTTGTTACATTAGATTAGTAGCTAATAGGTGGAGAATTGTAAATAGTTTAATTTTTACAATTTTTACATAATTATTTACATATAATTTGTGTGAACATTATAAATTTTTTTACTTCCAAATTTAATACTTTTGAATTTTTAATAATAATTTTTAATAAAAAAAAATTAAAGAGAATAATTGCTTATAATATTGATGAATTTAGGTTTTACCATTTAGAAATTAACATTTACCACACAAATGAAAAAATATATATTTGGATAAAAACCACAAGATTGCATGAGATACCCGCATTATGGTCATCCCTGATATATAGGAATGTAAAATTTTATAATTTAAATTACATATTAGGTCATTAGAAACAATGTCCAATTCTTTAATTCAATTTAATTAAAATTTGATAAAATTAAATTTGTTGTTGTAGCAACTCAAGTTCTGTAAGACCCATGTTGGGTTGACTTTCCTTGGCTTGACATTCGTAGTTTCATATACAACAGGGTTCCTCCAGTGCGTAGAACTGAACCTTGTGGAATTAAGTTGGAGTTGAAACCAATCGAACTCATTCGAATCGAAATACAGAGCGTTTCCAGGCAATCTATTCTCCATGCAAAATATGTATTTTTAATTTACTTAACTGATATTTGATATTTTCTTACTAAAAAAATGCTAAATAAACGATTATAAATAAAATAACGTAGCAAGCACAATGTATCATGATAGCTATTTTATTTATAATTTTACATTTTATAGTAAGAAAATAACAAGAAAAAGAAATTTTAAATTAACTTTTAAATATTGTGCGTATTGAATCTCCGCAAATTATCTAATATATATTTATTAAACAAGAAAATTTAAAACTATCATCAGAGGTTGTGCAATTGTTACATCTCAAAGGCATGATAACATAGACTGTATACATTATTATCATTAAATTTAAATAATGGTGTAAGTTTCTTAGACTTTTCTGTTTATAACAATAATTGATAAAGATTCCTAGTATCTTTAAAAAATATATATGTAAAAGAATAAAATTAAATTCAACGAATAAAATATTTGGAGAACAAAGTACAAGTATTATAAAAGATGTGTTATCTATATCTTTATTATTTATATAAAACATATTTATAAATCAAATTAAATGAGACATAAAATTATAAATTACATATAAGTTTTTATTAATTTTGATGTTACAGTGCTTTTAAACTTGAAGCTAAAATTACTTTTACTACAAATTTTTAGTTTATATTTTTGGATCATCATAAATAAAAAGAGAAGCCATAATCGTCGTCTTTGAAGTAATATATATAAATCGTATTTTGAAAATTTTCAATTGCAATAATTTTTATCAAATGAAATTAAAATTAATAAAAAAAATATCATTTTCTAACAATTTCCGATGAATACTATCAAAAGTCATATATAGGAAGAGATCAAAACTTATATAAAAGGTTTTGTGTGAACGCAAATCCTGCAAGAATCAAACCCACAAACCTAAAGCTTTTAGACACATACTTGAATAAAACCAAAAGTACTTACATATATACACTATGCATATAATATATATATTTATATATAATAGGTATTTAAAAAAAGCTTTATACTTGTGGGTTTTAATCTTGAAATCTGAGATTAAATCCCACAATAAAAACTATTATTCTAGGGTTATATTATTTTTTCATAGATGTGAGGATCGAAGAAAACTCCCACGAAAATGAAATAAATTATTAAAATAACTTTCTAAAGGAAATTAAATAATTCCCTAAACTGTGAATGAAATAACTCCCCAAATAAAATAAATCACAAAACTTAAAATAGAAAGCGCAGGGTGGTGATGGCGTACTGTCCGCGACAAAATTCCGCAATATAATTGCACAATTCTTTATTAACATAAATGTCAAATTTTAATCACACATCACACCATAAACTAACACTAGAAAAAGTCGAATTTTTGTAATTTGAAATGCCCGCCACTTGTAAAGGGTGAAGCGCTAATTTTGAAAAATTATCTGCATCGTTTCCTCCGGGGTTCCGATTTAAAAAATAGGAATTATTTTCTTTAGAATATTATTATAAACCTTCTCAAAAATTTTCAAAATTAATAATTTCATAAAATAGACAATATTTCAGGTAGAGTTTAGGAGGGCGTAAAATTTTACCTAATAATTATCGAATATTTATAATTGTATTTCTAAACGACAACATGTCGGTAATCCAAGTGGATGTTCACAAGGGAGATATGAAACGCTCTTCCATGATTGGCAGCTTGTTTTTTCCTATGAAATTATTTCATGTCGGTTTGGAAGTAATCCATTTCAATATGAAATAACTCCCTAAAATTAAAATTTAAAAGCTTATTTTTTTTTTTGGGCACTTATTTGAATTATTTCCTGAATAAATTTTGTACAGTTATTTCATTGGGAAGTTATTTCATTGAGCAACGCAAAATACTAATACGCTGATACCATCATATTTCTTGATTCATTCTGAAAAATAAAATTGCACCCTCCAGTTCCTTTACCTTTTTTGATAAGCGTGCGTCGCTTTGTACTTCAACGCAGGACTGGACATATATAAAGTTATATAAAAGACATAAATAATATAGGATAAAACTCCTGTAGTGTCCATTATGAGACAAATCAAGAATAGTTATTACTTCCCTCAAATTTTTTTGTAATTACTTTTTTTAATATAATTTCAGTTAACATATAATTTAATTTAAAAATTAACTAATTTTTAAAACGTAAATATTCTTTTGCAGAATTTATTACTTTGGCAGCAAAATAAAATTATTTAATTTGAAAAAGGGGTAGATAGATATAATTTACTTTGACATTATGACACAAGTACAAGTTAAATAATTAAAGTAATATGCATAACACCGTACTACAAAATCGGATTGGTCAGAGATTTTGCACAATTACAATTATATAAATCTATTTATATAGATATTGATGATACATTGTACCCCTGAGTGTCACCCTCTTCACAACTTTTTTCTTAATTAAAAATAAAAAAAATCGTAGCCGCTAATGAATTATATTCCAAATCACCGAAGAACTTATCATTGCCTATTTTAAGGGTAAAATTATTTAAACCACAGTAAAATCAACTTAATCCTATTTTATTTTTATATATAATTAGCTATTATCGGTTATTATTATTTAGTTTCGACCTATAAAATATATTATTTGAAAAAAAAAGAACAATTCTATTAAACTCAAATTTGACAATTTCTTTTGTAAACACAATACCGATATATACAATTAAAATTATAGTGTAAATAGAAATTTTTCAAATTAATTACTTAACAAAATACATATTTATAGTATGCAAATCGTCAGCATGAAGGATGATGACTCATTGACAAAATTTGTAAAAGAAAATATTTTTGTATAAAACAGAAAAAAACTGGAAACTCGTTATCAGAAAAATATTTAATTAAATTAAGATTTATCAGTTTCTTCAGACGATTAACAAAGGGGCGTTCTTAAAAAAATAAAAATATTTTATATAAAAAAAAAATATTTAAATTTATAATAAATTAATAAATGTTTAACTAGGAATTTTACCTGTAAGTGCTCCTGAAAACGTATTGGCAAAGATGTCATTTTCGGATTTAATTTCTTAGTATTAATAAGAAATTAAGTATTAATATATATTATAAATTACTCGCTTCGGATGGTTTAAATTTTTCTTTATATTGCGTTCAACCACTCTTTATCGAATCAACTACAAAAAAATTATATATAATTACTTATTAATTTTCACTTTATAAAATTACTTTCAAAATAAATATAGTATAAACTAAAAATGTATTATATTTTTAATACGAAGTAAAAATTATGTTTTTTTTTCATAAATCTCTTTATTAATAACCGAACTATTCGTAATTGTACAAATTTACCACCCAATATGGCTGCCTGACATTCTTACATTATATTTTTGTACAAAGAATTTTGTTTGTATGAGTGTATTATGCCGTTGCACTGATAAGTGTTCCACCTCTTTATTTTTATTGCCTATTATTTAATTATAACAAAACTAATTTTTACAATACACAACTTTTAATTTTAAACAATTTTTGATTTATTTAATAAAAACTTATTCCCAAGTAACAAGTAACTAACTAGCAACTCTAAATTCACAAATGACTATGCCCATGACACTGCCACATAAACAAAAAAAATAGTACAAATTGATAATACATATAAAATTTTCGAAAAACTAACGATGCGACGTAACTTTTTCTAAATATGATCTTTAAATGAAGTTATAATTATTGTTAATATTAAAATTAATACCTTTAATTTTATAATAATTTAATTACGGTCGGTTTAATCAATTATAATTAATGTAATTTTGTAACTTTTCTTTAAAGAATAACGCACATTGCATCGATTTTGTTCCGACTCAAATTTTTTTAGGTAGAAATAGAGGAAATCATAAAATTACTGACGGTGACGGTGTCGGTGACGAACTCTCAGTCAATATGACACAAAAGTCATGGTACCCTGAAAACAAGAAGTATAGTTTACGATTCGTAAAAGAAATAACTTCCTCATACAAAACATCATTTACGAATCGCAGTCATACATGATAATTGAAATCAAAAACGAAGTTTTGTGTATGCATATGCATTGGTACTTCGTTTTAATTCCGTTTTGGTGAATCATTAATGATTCGTATTTAGCGTATCGTTTGTGAATCTCTTTTAACGAATCGATTATGAAACTCTTTAGGTGAAAAGTGAAATATAATAAATATAATGGATTGAAAAATAAAAATAAATATTTAAATTTAATTATTTATATGTATATATATTTATATTATTTTATAGAAATAATTTTTAAATTTAATATAATATTATTAATATAAAAATCACATTCTTGTTTTCTTGATAAAGGCTTATGTTTGTTGATATAACTCTTCTTACTGGAGCATCCAAATAAATCATCTTCAGTAGTGTTCCTAGATACCATAATATTTTCTCCTGTTAAAAAAATAAAAAAAAAATGTATTTGTTATAAAATTTAAATTATTCTTACTTAATTTTTTTTCCACGTACGTGTTGATTGTTCCCTACAAAATTTTAAAAATGGCTCATTCTTTGTTTGTTATTAAAAATGGCTGATTCTTTGTTTTGCTAAAATTTACTAAATACACATTTTACGAAACAAAATATATCGTTTTCGATTCACCTTAAGCGAATAGTTTTTCAATTCTCTATAATATACAAATACTTATATATGTGTTAGTACAACTTCACTTTCAAATATCTTTTTCAAATCATTTACGTATCGTTTTAGGTGAACTTCGTTTCTAAGATAAAAGATGAAATTAATTATTAGAACTAGAATGCCAAATTATATTTAGTGATTTATAATTGTTTTAGTAGCTAATAAACTCTTAATGCCTATCTTGTATCACTTCAATCGCAGAGCTACAGATAAAAAACTTATATTCAATCCAAGATCCAAGTGATATTAATTTAAACGATATTAAATATAATACAAGTATTTCAATAACCGACTTGAAAAAAAAGCCATATTGCCAAATATTGGTGGTGGAATTAATATTTCAAACATAGATTTAAGGGTAGTTTTAGATAGATTTAATGTTGTTTTTTAATTGGTAGTAAGATTATATATTCTTAATTGTTTTTTTAAAACTTTTCAATTATAATTAAAAATTAATAATATTAGTACATTTAATAGTACTTTTATATACAAAATATAATGTTTAAAAAACAAATAAAAAATAATTATTTTACTTTAAGTAATAGTTCAATTTAGGAATTCCAGAGTGGGTCATTAAATTATTTATAAAATTATTTAATTCAGTAGTTTATTAAGTTTTTGTATTAAAATATCAATAATAAATATCAAATAAAATAAAAACTTATTTAAAAAAAAAAAACTTCGCAACCACACACTAGATGTTCCAGTGTGGATTCTATAGTTTCATTCTCACAGCGGCATAAGCTATCCATTGGAATTCCAAGGTTAGTATCGTGTTTACCAATCTAACAGTGACCAGTAAGGACACCAATCAGTTTGCTACAGATATTTATATCTATGGATAGTGTTTACCGATCCAACAGTGACCAGTAAGGAGACCAATCAGTTTCCTACAGATATTTCTATCTATAGATAGAATGACTTCAGATTTTTTCGTGGATAGGCGCGGCCAACAGGGTTTGATTTGATGACACTGAGGATATTGATCCCTAGTATCGTTGACTATATTGCACGCTGCCAAATCGATAGATAGTTTCGCGGATTCAATTGGACAGCTAACCTGTATGGCAATATACTCGAGAGATATTTCCACGCCTTTCATTTCCTTTAAAACCGCGGTGCCCTGGAACCCAGCATATTCTCACCCTATACCTTTGTGCCAATTGATTGAGGAACCCTTGACATTGTCGCACCAGTCTAGATTTCGTTAAATAGGATCCAACTGCTTTGATAGCAGCTTGGCTAACCACATGTGTAGATATTCTATTGGAGTTCAGGTTCCTATCAAGCAGCTTTTGCGCCGCTTTCAGAAAAGCTAAGATTTCTGCCTGAAAAATACTCGAGTTATCGGGTAACCGGTGTGATTCGCCAAGGTCTTGGTCAAGCGAGTATACACCAACTCCCGTTTCTGTTTCCATTTTTGACCCATCCGTATACACACTAACTCGGAGCTTGTCGTGACACTATTGCAGTGCCACTCTTTTCTCTGCGGTATTGCTATATAGTAGGACAGATAAAAAATGAAAGCTGGAGTTACATAATCAGTAAGGTTCGGTAGCGCCGTCGCCATGGTATCCACTAGTACCCTACGGTGTCCTATCCTCGATAATTTCCATTGCCCAGACTTTCTTAGTCTGATGGCACTTTTAATTGCCATGGATTTAACATTCTATCGGAAGTATATGAAGTATCATTTCTAGAGCTCCAGTGGCCGTAGTTCTGATGAATCCAATGATTCCGATACAAACCATTCTTTGTATTTTCGTCATATGCGCGAGATTCGACTTAATTTCCAGGGCACGCCATCACAGTAACGAACCATAAGTAAGAACAGGTCTTATTACGGACGTATACATCCAGTGAACAATTTTTGGAATGAGTACCCACGTTTTTCCTATCATTTTCTTACATGCAAAGTAAGCATTAGAGGCCTTTTTTGCCCTATCCGCGATAGTATGTTTGCAGTTCAACCTGGGATGTAGGAACAGCCCCAGGCATTTGGCACCTGCCGACAAGGGAAGAGATATTCCAAAAAAGCGTGGGTGCTAAACGGTTTTTCCATTTCCCTTGTGAAATGCACAAGTTCTGTCTTTTGCGGATTAATGTTTAATCCACATTTCCTGATCCATTTTCTTAGAGCCTTTAGCCCAGAATCTAAGATGTCGCTTTATGTATCTAGAAAAATTGCACGTACAAAAATTGCTATCTCGTCCGCGAATGCAACTATCTTTACGCAAGCCCTGCAGTGCCTGTAGAATTTCGTCAACCCCCAGAAGCCAAAGAAGTGGTGATGGAACCCCACCCTGAGGAGTGCCACTGTTAGTAGTTATTTTTATCTTCCCTGTTCCCAATGACGACTTAACAGTTTTCGACCGAGGCATTGATGAAATCTATCTTCCACGAATCGGTTAACATCCATTCTTGAAAGAGAGTTCACGATTGCATCCATCCTCACATTATTGAAGCCACCCTCAAGACCTAGGAAAGCTGCCAAGGTATATTCTTTATGTAGGAGAGATTGTTCCATGGTGGAAACTACCTCATGCAAGGCCGTTTCCACAGATTTTCCTCTAACATAAGCGTGCTGAGCGCTCGAAATACTTTTCTTTTCTAGAATTGTTCTGAGATGGTAATCCATTAGTTTTCCGTTTTGCAAAAACGATGAAAGACTAATGAGTCTGAAGTCCTTGGACGTGGTATGACTTGTCTTACCTGTCTTGGGAATGATAGTAACCCTATCTTCTTGCCACAATTTCGGGAACTTTTAAAGTTTCTCACTAGAGAAGAACCAATTAGTGACATGGTCTTCTGTAGCATGACTGGCACCACACCATCAGGCCTCGATAATTTATAAGGGGAGAACCACATAATAGCGTGCATTACTTTTTCCAAAGTCACGATCTGTGACGGAAAATAATTTTCCAAGTTCAGAGTAGCCGCTTGTGGGTTACTGTTCCTAGGTTGCGTGGTACTCCCTGGAAAATGAGTCTTTATCAGCAAATCAAGACTTTCCTGACTGCTTTTCTGTCCAAATTCCGTCATCTTTTTGGCACTTCAGGATCCTTCGCTAAGATTTTCCGCAACCTAGAGGTTTCATTAGTGTTTAAAATATACTCACAGACACGTCCCCATGAGCTTCGTCTAGCGTGGCCAAGCGATGATTTAAATTGTTTGTGACTGAGACGATATTCGTCCCAGTCCGTTCCTCAAATAAAGGTAAGAAAAGTTATATGTTATATTTTTCAAAATAAAAATAAAAAAGAAGAATTCAGATGGCTTTGTACGAACAGAAAAAGTTCATTTTGTCGAAGTGGTATAGTAACAAAACCAAATAATGATTCGCATATAATAATATGCCCACGTTTTTTTAGATAACCAACCAACGCTTTTTAGATATTTTATTACGCCGGGTTTTCCTCAATTAATGTTAAAGCTGTTCCACATAATCCAATTATAATTAAATTGTTTTCAGGATCCATACTTATGTTAATTTTTTTTTAATCTAGTTCAATTTTTAGAAATCAATCTTTTTTATTTCCAAAAATCTCGATTTTTAGCAAGATTTACTCCTCCATTTACCAATCCCAATAAACTTTTTCAATTGACAGCAGTAATTTTGAAGTTTCAATTGTCAGCTGGTAAAGTTAAAAAAAAAAACTAAATTTATTTTGGAATTAGTGTTTGTAATAATAATAATAAAAAAACAAACAAACACCTGATACTGGAAAATAGCAGTTTGTAATAATAAATTTTGAAAAACCACTCTTCAAAAGTAAAAACATTTTTAAACATATATTCTTATTAGCTAAAGCATTTACATTTTTTATTAAATTTCGTTTCAACTGAAGTTTGCTGTAGTTTAAATACAAACTTCTCGGCAGCTCCGCACTTATTTCTCGTAATTATTTATAGTGGATTCATAATGTTATCAACGCAACGCACAGCAAAGTTAGCGCATGCACGCAACGCTTTAATATTTTTTCAATTCACAATACATATTTATTTACAGCGTTAAATGACATTTCTAATTTGATTTACCAAAAGTCAAAATTAAAAAATTACAAAATTTTCAAAAAATTATTTTGAGGTAAATGTTAAAATCTATTAACTTTAGCTAACTTTGAGGTGCGTTGCGTTGAAAACATTATGAATCCACTATTAAAAGTTGATCAACTTGAACCATGCTTGCGCTGCGCTCAGAAATTTCCATTATGAATTATGATAGTACTATTTTCATATAGTTTAACTTATGAACGTAGCGTTACGCTGCGCTAACTTTCTATCATGAATCCACTATTAATTTACAGCTGATGATAGGATGATAGCGCTAAAGATACAAATTCAAAGTTTATACCAGCAGAAGGATATTCATCGAAATGTTATATGAAAAAATCTTTCATCCTCTTGCAGGCTTTTAGTTGTGTTTTTGTTATAATTTTGGAGAAATATTATATATTTTGAATTTAAATCAACAGATATTCCTAAGTATTAATACTTGTAATGCGAAGAAAAAAGCTATAACAGTATTTCTTAAGCAAGAAAAGAAAAAAAATTGCTTGCTACCTGTTTCTGGCAAAAAATTACAGAATTTATATTATGGCTTTATTAAATATTTCAAAATTTAATGGTAATTATTATTTTAATTAAATTATTGATTATGTTCTATGAATAATTTGTCATACCAGTTTATATTTATTTAAATAATGCTATTAAACTATTTTTTGCATTTCAATTTTAAGGTCGAAAAAAATATTCCATATTATGTATAATAATTAAGTTTATTTTTTTTCTAATAATAAATTTTATAAAGTTTATTATTGAAATTCGCCTTATGTACGTATATTTTAAGTAAATACTCTATTTCCCTAAATCCAAATTTTTATGATGGATGTGTATGGAACAAACAAATTATTTCAAAAAAGTGAATATGGGGCAGGTTAAGTACTCAAAATTTAAAAAATCGTACCGTACCGATTTTTTTTTATTTAGCTTTTAACTTCGAAGTTGTTTTTCTCGAAATTAAGTCGATGGCTGCTGGGGTGGGTCCTTTTTTGCGCCCTTCTTAGCAACGGCATTGGTACTTATTTGTAAAAATTGTTTTACAATGGATTTTTAAAATTTTGCTTTATTGCTATAATAATGCCACAAAAAAGTTTATAATACTAAACAACAAAATAAAATCCATATTTAAATAAATTTTACATCTTCAACTTATGTTAACACGGCAAACTATTTATGTGCAAATAAAAAATATGTGCAATGCAAAAATAACTAAACAAAATAGGCAGCTAGTTGCGCCATTTTATCCTTTGGTTGTCCTCTACTACTACGACCTTTGCCACGACTAGCACTATTATTTCCACGTCCACGTAAATTAACCTGTGCAGGCCGAGTTGAAATTGCTCGATGTTTTTCAACCAAATGAGTGAAATCTTGGGAACAAAATATACATCCCATTTTTTCTTCAGAATTATCTTTAAATTCAGATTTTTCGGATTTGTATACCACGTTAACTAATTGAGCACCACAATTACAGCGATTAGCTATAAAATTTAATTATATAATAATGTTGGATTTTTATTTTTTTAATACTTACAATCGACTGTAATTTTAGTAGCACCCTTGAAAATACTAATGATAACATCGCATCGGTTACAACCTAATTTCCAACTGCTCGGTGATGATGTACCATCTAGCACTAAAACTCCATTTTCACATTCAACACAACTTGAGATTCCCAACGAATAGAGAGAATGTTGGCATGACGGATGTGTACATGAATTGCAACCTGAATTTCTTGGCATATCCCTGAATGGAGGATGATTATAACAATACGGACATAATGGATATGAACGCCCTTTTGTTCCACTCGAAAACGCTAAAAGCTCAAAATCGTCAAGAGGACACTTCAATTCGCGGTATACACGTACGTTTCCACCGTTTGGAAGTGAATATGTTTCATCACAATGCGAGCAATGCAAACGGGCTGGTTTCGTCTGAAAAGTTAAAATAAGTCATAAAACCTTAAATAAAATAAAAATTACCTGAATATATTTCATGTAACGTCTACATTTCCCACAACGTGAATGTGCTTTACCAGACTCAGCTAATGGTGAAAATGATACTTCAAAAAGACTATCCATATTTGATATATTTTGAACAAAATATAAAAATTTCAATCGGAATATTTCAACAGCATGACGTAATACTGATTTAAAATCGGCCGAACCTCGTGCTATTAAATTAAGAAGTATTTCAACTTCAGATCGCATTGTAGGTAAAACAAGTTCCGGATCAATCTAAAGTTAAAATATTTGTTGTATTTAAAAGCATCGTTTTCAAGAAAATAAAAATTAATTCAAGCTACTTTTTGATATCCGTGAACTAACACAATTCCTAATGTTGTTGGAACTAATTTTCTTCCCGACTCAACTGTTACATAATTTCTTTGACAAATATTATTTATATGCACTGGTATTGATGCATCAGTACCAATACCATGTTTTTCCATCAATGTAATTAATTCTGATTCAGTTAAATAATCAGGTGGTCCTGTTTGACTTTCACCCAGCTTAGCATCATTTATTTGAACCATTTCACCCTCAACAAATGGTGGTATTGAATCATTTTTTCCAAATGCTTGCCATGTCATTATTTTAGTAAATCCTGGATCAATAAGAACACTAGCCGTACTTGAAAATGTTTCATAACCAACTTTAAACTTTGCTGTTGTTGTTTTATATTTTAAATCACGTGAAACAGTTGCTAAAAAATGCCTAGAAATGTAATCGTAAATTCGCCAAGAATCATTATCAAAGTCAGTACGATTTCCCAATTTCATTGGAGTTATTGGCGGATGATCACCTTGATCATTACCTTTTCGCGGTTGATTAAAATCAGCACAAATACTTCTAGCTTCTTCTCCGAATTCCGAAGAATTTTGAAGTGTTTTAACAACGCCACTAAAATGGATAAATTTTTAGTTTGTGTAATTTAAAATTTATTTGTATATTACGTTACATTAAATCGAAATTTGTAGGATATTGCGTAGTTTCTGTACGAGGATAACTAATATAACCTTGAATGTAGAGCCTAAAATATATATTATCATACAATAAGTAGAGCAAATAATTGTTTAAAAATTTACTTCTCAGCAATTTGCATAGCTTGATGTGGTCCTAAGCCCAAACCAGAACTGGCTGCTCTCATTAGTTCAACTGTATTTAACGCTTGTGGACGACTCCGGAACTGATCTTTTGAAATTATACTTTCAACTCTATTTAACCAAAAAACAATATATATATTATATCAAACTCCTCAATATATAAAGAACAACAAAAATAAAATTCTCAGTTTCTTACTATTAAAAAAATATCTATAGAAATTGAATACAAAAACGACTAAAGTAATAAATAACAAAACCAAACTTTGGGTGAAATGTAATTTCAATCGGTTGAATGCACCAACTAAGTCACGCACCCAACCCTTGTGGCAAAATTTAAGTAAAATAAATTTTTTTAAGGTCCAACTCCAGAGAACACTTATTAGTAAAAAAAAAATACTTACTTGCTTAGTAAAAAAATAACACTTACTTAGCTTCTTTAAATTCTTTGACTTTGTTTAATAGCATTATAGCAATTTCCTTTTTAAATACTCTTCCTCGAGCCCAGTCTAAGACAACTTCTGGAGTTCCAGCATGTAGTTGAAGGAACCAAAAACTCTCCGGCTTAAAAGTTTGAATATCATCATGTCGTTTTACACAAAATCCTAAAGTTGGTGTTTGGCAAGGTCCATACGATATTAACGACGAATCTAAATCACCATAACGTCCTTGAAAGAATTTCGTCTGGAATCTTGTAAATGCGCATCCAATACGTAAATCTAGTTCTTGGCGCGCATCGACAGACTTAGCTTCATTTTCATTTGGATGGCCTAAATTTGCCATTGCGTTTTTAATATCTTTCTCAGTTATAGCTGAAAAATGTGCACGAAAAGTTACAGAACAACTTGTAACATTACGAATTGAACGTGATACGGCATTCATAACTTCAAAACATATATTTTCTCCTTCTTTATCGCAATCCAGCCAAAGTATTAAATAATCACATCCTTTTGCTTCCTGAGCCAAAAATGATGGCATCCTAAGTTTAACATTTGCTTCTTTTTTTTCTGTTGGACATGAAAACAATTCAACGGGATCTACCTTATCCCATGAGTTATATTTCCCTACAAAATCTAATGACATGACGTGACCACATACTGAAGTCATTTTAAAATGAATATTTTCTCCTTGAAAGTTACCACTCCATTCATGTACAGAGCAAGCATTATTCGAACCTGTAATTAAAAAAAATTATACATTTTATGTAATTAAAATACCGGCAGAACTGACGTTAACCAGGTGTTGATAATTCTAATAAGAAAAAATTGTTATATTTTTTACCTTTTTTTGTTGAATTGCGACCATTACTTAAAATATTTGCAAGAGATGCAGCCAATGAAGGCTTTTCTGCTACCATTAACGCGGTTTTCATTATTTTTATTGAGAACAGAGTAGTTCTATTTTTATTTTACTTCAAACTATTAAAAATAATTCGCTAAACAAACTAAAACAAAAATTGTTAGTACACCTCTTAACAATTTTTCGAATAATCCGAATTTGAATATCATATGCAACTATACATGAAATAGAATGTATCGATGGGTAAGTACCCTGAAACATGAAAACGATATCGTTTAAAACGGATCTTCAACGATGTAAAAATGATGTTTGAAAACGATATGTCACTAACTCATTCATATTTTTGGTTCGTTTACGATGTTTACTATATGCGTATATGCGCTCCTATATTATTTTATAGTAAAAATTGATTTCATGAGTGTACACTGCATAGAAAAAAAATGATAATTTGAGTGTACTGTGCTGTCTAATTAAAAAAAATATATTTTATTTAAGATTCTTTGTTTCTGTTTGTTCGTTATTTAAATTTTAATATAAAAAGCGATTTGTGATAATTAAAATTTATTAATTATTTTAGATTAAAGACAGTTAAAATTAAAAATAAATAGGAAAGGTTATTATGAAGTGGCTAGACGCTACAGATATAAAAAATATTTGTGGTAATGAACGAAGAAATATAAATATTGCTGGAATTCAAACAGTAGAAGAACAAATTCCAAGTTCAAGTCATGCACTAGACCAACTGTATAATTTTGAAGAAACTGAAAATGAATTTCAAGAAAAAAATGTAGTGGTTCATCCTCAGAGTAAATCGTATTTGGCGGATCTTTTATGTATCGTTTTTGGAGAATCCTTTATGATACTATGTACATAGTTCTTTTTGTACAAAAATAAAATAAATTAAATTAATGTTGTTTAATTTAATATAAATTATTTATTATACATATAATTTATTTTAATTAATTATATAAAAAATATGAATTTGTACATTTTCAAATATAATATATAAATATTTAGCATTTCCTGTGTAATATTTTGCTCTTATAAATTTTCAAATTCGTCGGTAGCCGAATCAAATGTGTCAGTTTCAGACAATGATGAACCACTATAATTTTTTCTTGAAAGTCATTTTCAATTCCTTCAAAATTACACAGTTGTTCTAGTGCATGACTTGAACTTGGAATTCCAGCAATATTTATATTTCTTCGTTGATTACCACAAATATTTTTCATATCTCTAGCGTCTAGCAACTTCTTAATAACCTTTCCTATTCATTTTTAATTTTAACTGTCTTTAATTTAATAATTAATAAATTTTAACTATCACAAATCACTTTTTATATTAAAATTTAAATAACGAACAAACAGAAACAAAGAATCTTAAATATATATTTTTTTTAATTAGACAGTACAGTACACTCAAATTATCAATTTTTTTTTCTATGTAGTGTACACTCATGAAATCAATTTTTACTTTAAAATAATAATATAGGGTATATAGTAAACATCGTAAACAAATCAAAAATATGAATGAGTTAGTGACATATCATTTTCAAACATCATTTTTAATTCGTTTAAGATCTGTTTAAAACGATATCGTTTTCATGTTTTCAGGGATCCCTGAAAACAAGAAGTATCGTTTACGACTCGTAAAAGAAATAACTTCCTCATACAAAACATCTTTTACGAATCGTTTAGGTGTATCGTTTTTTATATCGTTAACGATTCACCAGTCCAAAACCTACACCATTTTACAAACCGAGAAATGAGATTTCACACATGCGCGCAAAATTTACTTGCGGTTTACACTAGACTTTTTCTTAGACAGAACATATGTTCTGTCTACGAAATGTCAAGTGTAAACCAGACAGAATTTCTGTCCCGACATAAAAATCACGATTTTTCTCTAGACAACTTTTCAGATTTTTTTGTAGATTTTTTTTGACATTTGTTAATTTGCAAATGGCGATATTTGATAAAAATGTAATATTTGATCCTGAAATTTAAAATTTAATAACTTTGGGGTGATTATTTGGCGGAAAAAAATAGTTTACTACTAAATAAATAAAAGATACATATTATTGAGGTGTGAACAACTATATTATTAAAAATATTTTTATTTTAATATTTTTATAGCTAATTGCATTCTTGTTGACGACATGATTAAAATGAAATGTTAGACAGAAATATCTGACATCAAATAGCCAGTGTGTTTTTTATACATGTAAAAAAAAAATATCAGATAGAAATGTCTAACATTTCTATCAGGAATTTATGGCTAGTGTAATCACAGCGTTAGTCAGACTTTTTTACAAAATTTTTATATGTTGATATGAAAATTTTGTATTGAAATGAAATGAAAACTCTTGTTATTTATATTTTATAACAAATATATATCTTTTTTATTTACATTTTTTTTAACAATATTATAATAATTATAAAATATGTAATTAATGTATGTAATAATTTTAGTTTTGGCCAAGTATAATATTGGTTTGGTAGAAATAATTTAAGTAATGTTAATGGGTCATTAAAATCGGGCGCCATTTGTAATGAATGTATGTTAAAACATTTTTACTTCAGGTCCCTGCTCGAACGCCATGTGTAACAAACAAATGTGCCATGAGCTTTAACCAATCACAATCTTCGAAATAATTAAAATATATTACCAATCATCCAATAATAATATTGGTTTACCGCGCTGCACGTCTAATTGGGGTAGCTTAAGCCGGAAAATAGAGGGGTTTACAAATGCGCGTAACATTCATACAAAACGCGTGCAATATTAAACAAAAAAAAATTAAGAAAATCAAGGATAAAATATACTAATTAAAATTAAAATAAAAATAAAATAAACTACTCTAAATTTTAAATTCCCTTAAAACTAACATGTAACACCAAAATTAGATATTTATGTTTAACGAAATGGATTTAGATGTAATACCATTTTAAAATTAGCCCACTCATCCATGTGATCAATACTAAAATCCTAAAATAATCCTAAATGTATGATCACCCTACATATATCCTATTTAAATCTTACTTACTCACTCACTGCATAATCTCATAAAAATCTTAAATCCTGCGGAGGAAAAATAAAAAAAAACTTATTTGAAAAGAAACATTATTTCGTCCATTTTAAAATAATTTTTATTAAAATTTAAAAAAAATTCAAAAAATTTGTATACACAAATATAAAATAACTCTAATAAAAAAAAATAACTCTAGTACAACAATAAAAGTCTAATAAAAATTAATACATATTACAACTAATAGTTACAATTTTGTTGTTGTAATTACTATATATGGGGAAGCCATTAATATTATAAATTCAAATAATTGTACATGCAATTTGTACTACGTTAACGATTCTGATCAGTGATCACCTCATATTCCTATACGAATATGAGTTTCTACTTTATTTGAGTTTACAAGATAAAATTAAATACAAAATCTTCAAAATACAGATCTAAAAATGCAATTAATAAAATTCTAAAATAAAAAAAATCAAAATTTTTGTATGAAATAAAAATTCTACGTTAAAATTTCGATATAAAATATTCCTTCATTTTGACACAAAAAAAAAAAAATAAAACCTAATATCGAAATTTCTTGAACTATTTACTGAAAACTAAACTACGAAATAACCAAATAATATATATATGAATTTATCAAAAAAAAAAAAAAAAAAAAAAATTTCCAAGATTTCCTAATCCACAATTTAGGTGATTTACAAGGAAATCCCAAGTAAATTAAATAAAATAATCAAAGTAAGTATTTTAAATAATAATAGCGAAATAATAATAAAAAAAAATTAAATAGGAATAAATGCAAATTTCTAATTTCGTAAATAGCCAGGGAATACCAGACTATTCATAAAAGTAGAAAATGAATTCCAGGGAATACCTGTCTTCCATTTGATGTACTATTTTGTACTGAACACTTTTTTTTCTACCACCGATTTTAAGGGTATTTATATCATTTTGAAGAATGGTTCTAATTAAAAATTATGAATTTTGATAGCTGTATTACAAAAAAAAAATAACGTTCAATTTCTAATTACGGAAATTTAATAAAAATCATTACTCATACATACAAAATGTAGGTAATAATTGATTTTAAAGATTATTGAACTTTATGAATAAAATGATAATTAAGGTAAATTCCCTAAAAATCAGGTGAAGCATAAATAGGATTCCCTATTTACATAATATATTCCTTAATAATTTTTATCCCATGATTTATTTTTGTGAGGATAAACTACAAGTTTTCTTTCTCGTTATTTTTTTAATGTTGGAACATGGAACTTGTTCAAATTGATAAGTTCTACAAGTCCTCAATTCCAAAGTGGTTGTGTCTTGACTTAATAATCGTTACATCTAAAATTATGCTAGGCGAAAATCCTGATCTTCAATTTTTATTGCAACTCATATAATAAAAAAATGAACCATTACAAATATAATAATAATAAAAGAAAATTAAAATTTTGTTGTAATTCATTGTTGTTTTAATGCAGGAATTCTTATGCCACGTCACATCACATCGCGTGTACATAAAAAATAAAATAATATTAATAATATATGTATAACAAAAAATTATAATTATTAATAATTATAATTATAATACTGATATTTCAGTTTAAAATAAAAAATTAGCTAAAAAATTAATAACAAAATTAATAGAAACATTTCATTTCATATATTGTATATATTATATATTTATTTTTCTCATGGTAAAAATAAATATATAACCAATAATTTTTAAAAATAATAGCAAAATAAAAGGAACATTATTTAGTTTTCTACATGTTAACTAAAAACTACATAAAAAATAAAAATTAGAATAACAAGCGACTTTTCAGTCATATAAATAAAAAAGCAATAACAAAATAAAAAAAGCAATAATAAAATTAAAAGCGATATTTCAGTCTTATAATTAATTAATAAATTAAAATGCTTACGCTTTAATTATTATTTTTAATTATTTTTAATATATTATAGTTTTTTTTTATTAAGTAATTAATTAATTTTAACTTGGATGGATAACCTTAATTATATATATATATTTTTTTTTTTTTTACAAATAATTATAAATTCGACAACTAGGAGAAAAGCCGATGTAAATAAACATATATTTATCAATTACAAAAAAAAACAATATTTTTAAATATATTTGATAATAAAAACCTCTGAGAGTTAAGTTTTAGGAATTGTTTTTTTTTTTTTGTGTATTTTTACAAAAAAATATGTAATTTTATAATTATGTATAGTATAATATGAACCAACAAAACATACATTATACAAATTGAATATGAGTTTTTTTTTAATATAATATAATATTTAAATTTTCGTACTTTATTTGGTTATCTATATTTTAATATAATTTCTTCTCCCTAAATAAGCGCCAAATAATTATTATAATAATAATATTTACTTTTTAATTTTATTTTTTTCAATTACTGTTTTTTTTTTAATTTTACAAATTTAATTTTTTTAATCAATTTTATAACAACAGCCTTTTTCAGCTATTTTTCTTCTTTTCACAGTTTGAATAAGAATTTTCTGACCATGTAATTTTTAAAATGCGGCGATAGGTCCACATTTCAAAAGCTTGAAGTTTGAGTAGTGAAGATTTTTCAGCGACCATGATTCCATACCATACAGCAAAATCGACCATATATAACATTTGATGAAACGTATGCGAATGTTAATATTAAATTCATTATTGCATAAAACTTTTTTAAATTTAAGCAGTTCGGGCCATTTCAATTCTGCTTTTAATTTCCTTCTCACTATTCCAATCATCGTTTAACCAACAGCCTATAGGTATTTAAAATTTTCCACTCGTTCGATTTGATCATTGTTTATTACGATTGATGAATTAATATATTGTGCTTTATTTCTACAAATGATCATAAATTTAGTTTTTGCAATATTTATTTTTAAATGCGAATCTTGTTCCTGATTACTCTCTGCATTTCCTTGTAGTTATTATTTAATTCACGCTTAAGTTTTCTTCTTTCATCCTTTAACTGCAGGATTTCAGCCGTCATCCATGATTGTTTCGGTGTTATTTTTATAAAACCAAGGTTTTCTTTGGCCACATTCTGTAATATGCCTTTAGTTTCTGACCATATTCCATCTACTTCCTCATTTCTATGACGAACATCTTTTAATTTTTGATTTAATTCAACTACAACTTTTTCTCTAACAATAACAGATTTGAGTTTTTCATAATCAATTTTTTTACAGTTGGTTTTCTTACGCTGCGTATTTATTTTTAATTTAAAAACAGCTCCAAGTAGATTATGATCACTATTTACATCTACACCAGGGTATGTTTGTGCTTTGATTATTGATGAGTTGAATCTTTGATTAATCATTATATAATCTATTTGGTTACGGACTAATCTGTTCTGATTATGTTGAGGCGATGACCAGGTATATAATCTTCTTGGTGGAAGCTCAAACCATGTATTCATGATTTTGAAATTTTCTTCTTGGCAAAATTGAACTAATCTATCACCACTTCCATTTCTTACGCCCAGTCCGTGGGAGCCAACTATATTACCAACACATTGTTTACCAACTTTGGCATTAAAATCTCCCATAATTATGGTTACTTCATGTGGTTTTGTCAGTTTGGTCAGCTCAGATATTTCACCATAAAATTCTTCACTATTTCATCATCTGCATCAGCTGTTGCACTGAATAGTGTTTTCCAATTTTCCCGCTTCAAAGAGGCTTCTAAAATTATATGTTCCCAGTTTTATGTTCTTATTTTTGTTTTTTATGTTATTACCATTTCTATTACTATTATATTCGCACTATTCGAATTATAATACATGTTATTATTGTTGTTGTTGTTGTTGGTGATGATGTTGTTGTTGTTTATGATGTTGTTGTTGATGATGTTGTTGTTGTTGTTATTATTGTTATTGCTGTTATTGTTGTTGTTGTTGTTAATGTTGTTCCTGTTGATGTTGTTGTCGTTGTTGTTTTTAATGTTGTTGTTGTTGTTGATATTAGTATTATTAATATTTATAATGTTAGTACTATGAGTTTTACCTCCGGGGATTCTTAGCACCCTCTTATTGCCGGAGACTGAGGGCCATTTGTTTTTGTTGTGTTCCATAAAGTTTACAAGGGATTTATACTTTAGTGGTTTCCCGTTGCCTTCCAAAGGGTTTAAAGTTTTCCTTCTTTTAATTAATTTTTATTTCCATGCAGCGAAATATTTTATTTTATATATATTTTATCTTATTTTATTTTGTACATTTACCTTTATATATATTTTATTTTATTTTATTTAGAATATTTACTTTTCATATATATTTTAATTATTATTTATTATTTCCTTAATGAATTTTAATTTTTAATCGTTTGGTTCAGCTCTTAGTCCTTTGTAATTGCTATGTTCATGTTTTAAAATCTGTTAATGTTGTATTTCATATCATGTCCTTGTAGAATTGCCGGGTCGAAATTAAGTTGCAAACTAATAATTCTAAATGTTATTTTGGAATTGTATTGTTTGTTGTTATTTTATCAGATATAGCCTCTGTTGGTAATAGTTTTTTTTTTCCTCCAACTGAATTTTTCCTCTGCCTGGTATTACTGTTGTTTCTTGTTTTATCTGTGTTTTTGATACTTTTTCTGCTATTTCTGTCATTATTCAATGGTGAACCAAGTGTTTTCATACTAGATACGTCACCCATATCAGATGACTCAACGTTTGTTAAATTTATTACCAATTTGGATATATCGACTATGTCCCCATCAGCTATTACTTTATTGTTCTTGATGCTGACTGATTTACCCTGACCTTCCAAAAATTTCATTGCTTGAAATTGATTGGCTCGTTCAGCTCTTTGTTTCACAGTAAAGTCTTTTTTTATGAACCAAGGTTTTCCAATTAATATTTTTTTGTTCTCTAGTATTTCCTCTCTTTTTTTCCAAGAATTAAATTTTATTATTACTGGTCTAGCTATGGATTTGTCAATAGAGACTTTGCCAATTCTCTTGGTGAATTTAATATCAGAGTACGAGATCGAAATTTAAATTTAGGAATACTATTACTACATCCATTAAATTTTCATCATCAACTTCAAGTAAGTAATATATAATTAAATTATTTTTTTTGTTTTCTCTCTCGAATTTTTCTGATAAATTTCCAATCAAATCGCCCTGTTGCATAACTATATTATTAAGTATCTCAACTTGATTCTTTAGAGTTTTCGATTCTTCATTTATTACAAGTTGATTATTTGCTACGACATCTATCGCTTCTTTCATTTTACTGTTGTTCGCTTTAGTTTCATCAACTAGATTGGAAATGTCTGTTTTAAATTCGACTTTAACTTTATTAAATTCTTCTTTAAAATTGGATCTAATACTACCTAATTCTTCTTTAAATACTTTAATTAGTTCACTAATATCTGCTGAAGTAGCTGGAGTAGCCATTATTATTTGTATTATTATTGAGATGTTATCGAGTACTATTGCAAATTGAAACAATTTTTACCTTTTATTAATTTGATTTTATTTTTTTTATTTTACAAAATTATCGGAGCTGATATAAAAATTTGACTATTCACTACCAGAGTTGCCGTTAAATTATTAGATTAATTAAATACTGTACTGAATAAATGAATAAATTTTAATTATTGATTTTAACTATTAATTTTATTTATTATTGTTATTATTTTCTAGTTGAATATAGTTTACTACTTTTATCTACGTAAGTGATTCGTAAATAAATATTTCTTGTTGGGTTGCACACTGCAGACTTTAGGGCCAACCATAACAGGCATATACAAGCATATTCAAATGCGTTCAACCCATTACGACCAGATAAATTAAACTGTACAGCCGATGATTTATTTTTAATTGCCTTAACGATAATCTTGAACGTCTCTTATTTTAATAATTTAATCGATTAATAAATTCAATAATTGAATATATATTTACACTATTTATATTTTCAAATTAACAAGAATTATGAATTTCAATTTTCTAAATCGTAATTAAAGCAAACATTAAATTTTCAAGATAAAATAACAGTATGTAATTTAGCGATTTTCATTTCTTTTTTCAAAATTATGGATTTTACAACTCCCGTTTTATAACAAAACTACTTTTATTCTGTTATAAACATTTATTATTTTTTTTTCTTTTTTTCCTTAATTATATTTATTTTGATTGCTTAGAAATTGACTACTATTTTCCGATTACTAATTATCTTCATTAATTTTACTTTTATTATTTCAATATGTTTATGTGAAATGAACCAATTAGTAATTATATACGAATTAATCCATCAGGCAATTCCAGTTAAATTACACTCTAAATTTCAAATTGCATAACAGAAGTTTACTAATATTTAATATTTTCCGATTAATAATTATCAACTTTAATTTCACTTTTATTATTTCAATATATTTATGTTAAATGTACCAATAAATAATTATATACGAATTAAACTATCAGTCAATTCCAGTTAAATTATACTCTAAATTTCAGATTTCAAATTAAATAACAGTTTTGGGTTTTTCTTTTTCTTTCACTTTTTTTAAAATTAATCCAATTATTTGAATATATTTATATTAACTGTGACAATTATTAATATATTCGAATTATAACCATGAATTAAATTATTAAATCAAATTAAACTTTAAATTTAAATTCCAAATTAAATTATTTTTTTTTTTTTTTTTTTTTTTAAATTTAAGAGAGCGCAATAAAAACACGTCTATTCCGTACGATTTTCCGTAATTTTATTCCCAATAATATTTGTGTGTAATTTACCTTAATGACATAAAGTTAAAACAATAAACATCAAAGCAAAATATATATTTTAGTTCATTAATACTTAGTATTATAATTAATTTAACGTACAAATTTGAATAAATTGTAATTAATTTTTTAGTTCATTTCAACATCTACATCTCCATTTTGTTTCAATCCTGATATTTCCAATTGTTGACGTATGAAACACACTAATGGTTTTCTTAAAATCTGAGAGTGAAATATTTAATACAAAAATATAATTAGAATAGGATTTTTACCCCTGCAACTGTCTCCAAAACCTTATCCTTTGGAAATTCAATTGTGCTCCTAAAACCCCACGAATATAAATAACTGAAAGATTCAAATAATGCATTTAATAAACAATTTAACTATATTACATAAAAAAATATTTACTTGTCATCAACTGCAGCATTTACAGAATTATCCTTTTCACGTTTTAAGTACAACTGTTTCACAAATGTTTGGGAAATCATCTTTCTTATATCTTCCCCGAAGAATGGATGTGGATCATCAATAAAAATTTTAAATTTACTAAGATATTGACCTAAATTTTCTAATAATAAATTGTATAAAATTTAAAACTCAATATAAGTTAGACTTAAATTCACCTTCAGTGATTGGATGTCCTTTCATAAATATATATGAAAGAATTAAAAATAATAATGTTACTTCCCCTCGCTGCTTATTATTATATTCAATTTCAGACCCAGCATTCGTAGTTGATACAACAATATAGTTTTTTGTTTTTACATCAAGAACTTCAATTAAATCCAATGCATGGTACTAAATTAATGGTACATACATTACATATATTTGTTACAAGATAGAATTTAGCAAAACAATAAGTGAAACACTGTCCGAAATAAGAGGAAATATTAGTTACAAAAATTATTAAAAATCACCTCCTCTAAATAAGATTTTGCATTTCGCAAGGTTCTCGCAAACATTTTTTTATTTCGGTTGTCACATGCATCTATTATATCAGACTGTTTTATTGGTAATTTACTGGATACATTATTTAAAATAAATTTTACCAAATTTTTGGTGTGATCATTTAATTCATCGATACAATAGCTTGAATCCATTATGTATTTTTACTGCAAAACAGAACAAAATTGCAAATTTATACTTTCAATTTTCAATCAACACTATCATACTATCAATATCAACATTCAAATTCAACAAGCATCAACATAAATAAATCAAAAAATCTTTTCTTTAAATATCAAGTTTATATTTGTAGCGCTATATCACATACGGTGTTGCAGTGTAGTCCTGTAGTGCGACAATTATATGTTTTCTGTCTGTCTGTAAATAAATAGTAAAATGGTAGAACGATATTTATTAATTCTATTGGTAGAACACGGTAGACCATAATTCAAATGCTTCAATTTTCTTTAAATCAGCTTTTTTCATCGTCCAGGATTCTGAACCGTAAAGAAGTGTTGACCATACGTAACATTTTAATAATTTTATTTTTAAATTTGTATTGAAATAGTTTTTACAGAACAGTTTGTTCATTTTCCTGAACACCGCTCTGGCTTGCTCGATCCTAACTTTTATTTCTGTTCTATTACTTGCTGTGTCTTAAATTATTGTACCTAGATATTTCATACGATGCACTCTTTCAATTGTTTCACCATTCAATTTTAGACTCAGGTGTGACCACTAATAACCTTGTTTTTAGTTTTATTAATAATATTCATTTTAAGGCCGTATTCCTCATAATTATTATTTATTTTTTCCAGCAATAGTTGAAGATCTTTTAGGTTATCTGTCACAACACAAGTGCTGCGTCGTCAGCAAATGTTATGTTGTTCATTCTTTCCCCATTGATTTTAATACCAACATTTATTCCCTCTAGTGCTTCATTAAAAAATTTCTTCGTAATAGGCATTAAACAACGAAGGAGATAAAATACAGCCTTGTCTGACACCTCTTTTAATGTTTATTTTGTCACTTTTGTCATTTGGTGTTCTGAATTCTGCTGATTGGTTCCAGTACAAAAACTCAATAATTCTGATATCTTTCTCATCTCATCTATCTGTTTTTTCCTCAGGATATCAACCAGTTTGTTATATTTTACTTTGTCGAATGCTTTTTCAAAGTCCACGAAGCACGTGTGTACTTTGACTTTCACATTCATCTCTGGCTTAAAATATTCAACATAAATAGCGCCTCTCTCAAGCCAAACTGTGTTTCACCTATATCAATATCAAGTTTTTTGAAAATTCTATTATGGATAATTTTTAAAAATATTTGTAACGCATGGTTCATCAGACAGATTGTACGAAAATCACCGCAGACTGTAGCATTGTTTTTCTTTGGTAGCACTGTGAAAGTCGATTTAAGCCATTCAGTTGGAATAGTACTAGAATTGTACATTTTGTTAAACAAAGCTGTTAGCAATTTTATTGCATCATTATCTAATAATTTTAGAACCTCATTGGGAATCTCATCAGGACCTGTTGCTAAACGTTGTTTTGCATTTTTAATAACATGTTTCACTTCGTCTTCCAAAATGTCTAGACTTTCTACTACTGGATAATTCTGTATAACTGGTCTGTTATCATCGAAAAGTTCTATTATATATTCTTCCCATCGTTTTAATCGATGTTCCGGCTCTAATATAATTTTTCCATCTTTATCTTTTAGATGGCCATAATTCTTTTTCCTTCCAGTATTAGTAACTCTTTTAACTTTTTTATGTAAACTTAAATAATTATTCTGTTATGTAAACTGATATTGCTGGTTTCAATTTATTGTCGATTAAAAATCCAACACCTTTTCGTAACGGTTGATCTTCTCCAACCCCAGAATAAATAAAATGGTTGCTCTCGGTGTTAATTTCGCCACAACCCCTCCAATGAACTTCACTAATGCCTACAATATGCAATTTTAATCTGCTCTTTTCAATTTCTAGGATCTTTAATTTTCCAGATTGATTTAGTGATCTTACATTTCATGTAGCTATTTTCATGTTTCCATTATATGATCTCATATTAACGATTTCTAATTAATTTGTTGTTGTTATAATATTTAACGTGTTTATTTATTAAACGATTTAACGTATTAATTTATTTGTTCCACGTTTTTATTTATTTCACGTTTTTTATTTAACGTATTTACGTATGGTTATTTTTTACACGATGATGATTTACTAGGGAGCCAGTTTCCGAGGTGGTTTCCCGCTGCCTTCCTCTCGAATACAATTATTTATCAGTTATTTTTACTCGTTGTCCATTTAGATATTACATTTAATTCTACTTTTCTATACAACATACAACGAAATGTACGAAAATATTCTGGTGCTTGTTGGTAAAATAATCTAATAAATGAGCAATATATGCAGTGGGGAAGCTACTGGTTTTGTACCGGTTTCAATAAATACAAAACAAAATGAACAACAAAATTTCTCAATTTTTTAATGTTCATTTAAAATTATGAGCAATATCTCGCAACTCGGAACCGCAACAAAAAAATAATTCTCGCAATTTAAAAACCAACGGACCAACATTTCTTATTTTTCTTCATTCAGTATTTTTAAAACGTTCATTTATAATTATGAAATATTTTTTTAAAATTGAGAGATTATAAGTTCTATAGGTTCATAATTTATATTGAACATTATAGATTCTATCATGTTCAGTTTAAATTATGAACTAACAAAATTATAAATAAGTAAAGTATAAGTTAAATATGGGATTATAAGAATTAAATTTTTTAAATACCTATGGGATTTTTATTATTTTTTAAATTTTCAAAGCTTTTTCGAATTATATTTGGGTGTTCAATGCACACCTTGAACACTACCACGCTTCTCGGCTAACTATATTGATAACTTTCGGGAGATAGGCATTCAAAAATAATCGTATAAAACTTCAGTTCTACAATAAATTTCATTTCATTTCTCAGACCTTCCCTATTTAAATGTTATTGAAATAATAACTGAAGTAATAAAAATTATTGTAGTTAATTCTAGCTCTTAAAACTTAAAATAAGCAATGCACGGCACACAGATCTAAACCAAATTAATCGTGTTGATATAAATTTTTACAAGAAATTTCATTTCATTTTCTTGAGATATAAATAACATTTTCACATCTTTTCAGACACCAACTAGAGTACATAACTAATATCTGTACCAAATTTCGTTGAAATGGGATAATAATTACTATACATATGATTTAGATATCAAACAATAATCTGAAATTTTAACATGGACTATTTACCTCTACCTGAGTACGATTGTGCACAATCATGATACTAACCTTTATGTACCAAATTTCATTCAAATTCATTCATAAAAAGGAAATTATAACTTATAACATGCTCTCCCTGAAAGTATCGATCCCATATTGTACAATCACATTTTAAAATTTTCATATTCCCATATTTAACCACGATTAAATATGGAAATATGAAAATTAAAATTTTTGAATATGTGATTTTTTCTTACTTTTAATTTAAAATATTATTTTTTTCCAATTTTCAAAGCTTATTTGAAATTATATTTTCTCCGTTGAATTTTCAAAGCTTATTTGAAATTATATTTTCTCCGTTGATATAGCAAAAAATTGAGGTACATAAAACTCATTTTTATACATTTTTTGAAAACAATATTATTATTTTCTAACCTGTCTTTATTTAATTTTACAATAGTAGTTATAAAAATTCGTACTTTTTGTTGCGTCGGATTATAGTGAATAAATGTACTACAATAACGACGTGCTTTTTACAAAATGTGGACACAGTTTGTTGGTGGAAAATATTTCTTCAGCATTCTATATTCTGACATTTTCTAATCTGAGAAAATTTCTCAATTAAAAAGAAAAAAAGGAAATAATTTCATTAAAATATTAGTTTCAATAATTTAGTCATATATTTTCGCAATTTTAAATTTATCATAATCATAAAATCCAGCACGAACTTGTCTGCCACCAAAAAACCGTCCATTTAAATCAACTACAGCTAAAATAATTAAATATTTAAGATATTATCTATTTATTAATTTTTTTATTACCTTTAATTGCGCTTTCAATCCTTTTAAATTCCACAAATATTTTAACTGCTTCTTCAGGCACAACACCTTCAATTTCTTTAATGACTACCGAAACAACATCACCATACTTTATATTACATTCATCCTTAACTTCGGGCTCAAGTTCGGAATCAACATCACCAGGACCAACCATGTTCTGTTAAATATATAAAATTGATAGTTATTCTTGATATTCACTTAACTGTTATTGATTTTTTTCAATTTATATCAACATACCCTTAAAAGTACTACTTTACTTGGTGATTTCATTATTTCAGTTATTGTTGGTTCTGTTTTTGGTGTTGAATCAACTTGTGTGATTGACGCAATTGGTACGGTTGGTGTCTCTGGTGGTGGTGGCATTAATAATTCTTTCTCATGTATAATTCTGCCACCACGTTTTGATGTTTTTTCAACTTGTAAAGCCATTGACATCCCTTGTTCTTGTTTACCCAAACCTTGACCATCTTTAAAACCATATTTTGCCATAATTTTAGCAGCAACCGAACTAGCTCCGTATGGAATTGTAACATTTGATGAACTGGAAAAAAATGTGCATAACAAATTTTCTGATTTTATTTAAGAATTTCAAAATACTTTTCATTTTGAACAATACTGGTAATTGAAGTTTCTTGTAATGAAGGGGGTGGTGCAATAGCAGCTCCACCACTTCTAGACTGGTTTGATATTGGTGGTGATTTAGAATATGAGTCTTCATCATTAGATCTTCCTCCAAAGCCGGAATATTTATTAGGTGGTGAAGAGTCAGTATTAACAAATCTAGAATTATTTCCCGTACGCCTTTTACGGTTACGATCACGATGACTATGTTCATGATAATCATCATGACGTTCTTTTTCTTTGTCACGTTTTTCTTTTATAAGCTTATCGTATTCATTTGGCCACAAAGGATTATATTCTTCGCTTTCATCCCAATCTATAACATCCAATGGTTTCTCTGTAGTTGGCGGCAATGGCTGAGCAACAGTAATTTGTTTTATAGAAAAAATGTCTTTTTTAAGGCGAACATCTTCTTCTATTGCCTTTTTGGGTCGCAAACTTGCTACGGGAGTTAATAACTGAAATATATTTCAGTTTACAATAAAATATTTTGTAGTTCGAATTGTATACACTTACAATCGGCTTTTTGGTTGGTTCACGTCGGGGGGGTGGTAAGTTCGCTTTTTTTATAGCAAGTTGTGTTTGCAACATTTTAATTCCTGATGACCATCCATCGATTTGTCCGGCACCAGCACGTTGTTTCGTATCCAAATCATCATATAAATCCATTTGTTTTAAGATATAAAGATTGCGATTACCATTAGCTTAAAGTAGAATTAATTGGTTATGTGACATTTCACACTTATTTATTTACTTTACTTACAATAATATATATCGCAATCAGCGTTGCCGTGGATCGACTTTCCACGGGGGTACAAAAAGTACGACAACTGCAGAAAAATAAAGTAGAAAATCAATAATGCTGAATTCATAGTACAAAGTAACGCAACTGAATTAAAAGTTCCAGAGTATTGACCAAAAAAACTGCAGAAAAATAAAGTAGAAACTCAATAATGCTGAATTCATAGTACAAAGTTAACGCAACTGAACTAAAAGTTCCAAAGTTTTGACCAAAAAATCAATCTTTTTTCAAAAAAAAAACAATTTTTTTTATCTAGATCAATTTTTAAATTTCTTTGACCAAAAAAATCAATCTTTTTTTTTATCTAGATCACTTTTCAAAAATCTCGATTTTTAGCAAGATTTACCCCTCCATTTCCCAATACCAATATACTTCTTCAATTTACAGGTAATTTTGAAAATTCATTTGTCAGCTCGTAAAGTTAAAAAAAAACTAAATTCTTTCTGAAATTAGTGTTTGTCCAGAAAAGTAATGAATATTAAATTATAAATTAACTGAATAAAGTTATGGAATATACGTTAGCTGAAAAATTTGCTTCTTCTTCAACTTAAATTCAACTATCCAATCACACAAATACAAACAAAACAAAATCAATCATGTCGCAAATTTTTTTGAACACATAAAATCTCAATTTTTTTTATCTCCTCAAAGAAATTTAACATATAAATACATATATATGAAAATATGGGAATTAGTTTTTCGCAGTGTTAGATTGGCTGTTAAAATTTCGTAGGTATTTACTTTCATAAAAAGGAATAAAGGTTTTTAGATTAAATACAATTACAATTATATTTGGCAAAATTATTTTTAAGTTATTAAACATAATAATAAAGTTTTGTTATAATTGTTCTTTTCGAAATAAAATTGTTTTAAAAATGTTCGAAATTGTTATTGTTTTGTGTTTCCATAATATATTATCGTTAATGCTCGAGATACTCTCACCGCCGATGCCGCGCTGATAGTTGCCACACTGTCACACAAAAGTTCAAATATACAGGGTGCCCGCGCTACGTATGGCTACGTATGGCTCAGTACCATGATCGAATAATTTATGTCTGCTTGACAGTTCTATTGATAAAAATTATGACGTCATCGAAGAGATATTTTATATGGACGAAAAAATCGTTTTGTTTTATTAACAAATTTTGTTTTAGTATAACAATAAAAAATCTTACAGAAAAAAATAAAGAAATTGTTTAGAGTTTTTGTGTTATTGTTTTTTTAATTTTTCTTTTTTGGTTTTTCTTATTCTTATACAATCTATTTAACTTTCTTATTCTAAAATATAATCTACACTTAAAAAATAATAACTTAGCATTTAAAGGAATATCAATTTTATCACATTCGTTTACATGATATTTTAAATAATTACAGCGGATGTTAATAATTTTTGATTAATTCTTATAAATACGTGTTCTAATAATACTAATTTATCCATAAATTGTTGTGATGGATTTTGTTAATCCTCCTTCTGATACGTCCATGAATTTTTATTTTTTACACGAGCTGTTATTTGTCCTTTATTTTCACATCCTAGCTTTTTACTTTTTTATTATCTAGCCAGCTAAATACTCTAAGGCTTCATAAGTGATTTCATCAATATTTTGCAATTCTGGAATATCATTTTCATCGTCCAAATTTAAATTAGATTCGTTATCTATATTATTAATATTTATATTTATATCACTGTATACACTTTGTGTTATCACAGAATCAAATATTTTATATTGTTGTCTCAAAACTTCAGTCTCATATATAAGAAAAAAAGAAAATTAAACAAGGAATAAAAACACAAATATGTACAATATAAAAAAAAATATATATTTTCCTTTTCCTTCTGCATAATTGCCATTTTTTTGTTTAGCTCAATTATTTGGAGCTCTCTAGCACAATCAAGTTGAACCCTAAAATATAAATTATATATTGCATTATATTTACAAAATACATTTACGAAATTTATTTACTCTGTTTGAATTTTAATTGAAATTTGATTTCTTTCTTCAGTTGGAGCGTTATTTTCATTAGCAACTTCTTGTAATGTTGAACTAAAACTATTTTTAAATATTAATTAATACTTTATTCAATTGAAAAAAAAAACCTTAAATCATATTCCTCTATGGCTTCCACTACAATTTGTTTGTGCATCTTTTTAAAATGCGGTTGTTTCGCTGTATACTTCTAGGGGTATTCTCAATTAAAATTCAAACATTTCCAGCATCTGATAGCATTTGTGTTGGTACTGCTTTTGGATCAAAACATATTTTTATTTTTGAAATATAAATATTAAGCAATTTGTCCTATAGTCTCCAATCGTCATCAATAAAATGTAATGAACACATTCTTGTTGTTTTTGTGTTAATATTTGGTTTACCACATGCTTTCACCCATATTTTACTTAAATTCTCATCTTTTGGAAAGGTGAAGAATTTGATATTTTCAATATTATCTATTTCTTTCCAGCTTACACAATTTTTCGCTACACAATATCTCATTTTTAATTCTTTTGATTCAATAACACAACACAATTGTTTCTCATATAAATATATTGTTTAATTCTTCACTTATTAATTAATAATTATCTTAAATTATGTTTATATTTTATATATTTTATTTATTTTTAAACGCACAATCCTCAAAACACATAATATTAAATAAAAGCACAGACACAGCCAACTAAAATATATATAAATAATTGCTTTTCAAAACAAATCTCCGCAATGACGTTTTAATAAAAATAAAAATATTTTAAATTATTTTGAAAGACACTCGATCACTCGAAGTGGCGAGTACTAATTTAAGGTGAGAAACATAATGTCGCGTCACACGCGTGCGTGACATATGTAGGCATGGAAATTTGACGCGTTAGAACAAATTGTGAACCACAATGCCGCGTGCGTTTTAATAATTTTGATATTGATGTTTTGTAAATTAACTTCTTAATAATTTTTATTTATAAACTTGGACTATAAATTAAATATTTTTAAAAAGATTATTGTTAAATATTATAAATTTTGTGTTTTGTGATTATAAAATTCATTACTTTTCACTTTCTCAATCAAAACTTCATCATAATTTTCCATAATTTATATTTTTTTCTTATTTAACAAACAATTTGTTATTTAATTTAACCACCAAAAAATTTTTATTTACAACAACCAAAACAATTTCACATAAACAAAAAGAAATTCGATGTCAAATTAGATATCAACGCTTATACTTGCGGTTTACACTAGACTTTTTCTTAGAAAGAACATATGTTCTGTCTACGAAATGTCAAGTGTAAACCAGACAGGATTTCTGTCCCGACAAAAAAATCACGATTTTTCTCTAGACAACTTTTCAAATTTTTTTTGACATTTGTTAATTTGCAAATGGCGATATTTGATAAAAATGATAGATTTACTCCTGAAATTTAAAATTTAATTAGTTTGCGGTGATTATTTGAGCGTAAAAATTAGTTTACTACTAAATAAATAAAAGATATATATTAATTAAGGTGTGAATAACTATATTATTAAAAATATTTTTATTTTAATATTTTTATAGCTAATTGCTTTCTTGTTAACGACATGATTACAAATGAAATGTTAGACAGAAATGTCTGACATCAAATAGCCAGCGTGTTTTTTTTACCTGTCAAAAAAAAATATCAGATAGAAATATCTAACATTTCTATCAGGAAATTATGTCTAGTGTAATCACAGCGATAGAAATATATGAAAGCAGACAAACTTGCCGCCGTCATGACGCCGGGGACGCTCGTGCCGTAAGAAAGTTCAATCGATTTCAACTTTTGAAGTCGTAGAATTAATAGAAATAATTAAAAAAAAAAAAAATTTTGTACAACAAAAAATGTGGTGGATATTTATATGTTATTTATATAATTATTTATATATATGTATATTGTATTATTATAAAAAAGTTAATTCCATTTGTGAGAGAAAATGTAATTTTAAGTAAATAACATGTAATTAAATTAAAGTTAAAAATATAATAACAATCTGAAGGCATATTTTATTGTAAATTATTTTTAACACAATATTTGATATATTTAATTCACAATATTAATAGAAATGGTTTTTTAATATCAACCAATATACTTTTATTTAAATGATTCAATGCGGCGAGTCTGTCTACACAAAGTCGGCACCAACGTCACCAGCGTCTTTTGACATTCCAAACCGACAAATGCAACGGCACGATCGGCGAGGCTGTCTGAAGCATTACGCTTCAAAAAAGTAGAAACTAGATCTACTTCATGCGTGCTTAAAGTGTGCGCGCGTTAGCAAAACTGCATTTAAAGTTGCTCCATATATTTCCATTGGTTCTACTCAACCTTCCAACGCTTTACGCACGCGTATGACGTGACATTGTATTTCTCGCCTTATTTATGAAAATAAAGTATTTTATCTAAGATGTCTGCCGTTTGCGGTGAGTATGAAGGTATGAATTATCTATATCTTTCATAACGGTTTTTGATTTTACAAAACAAATCACTTATAACTGCAGAAAACACAAAATAGAAAAACATTTGTTTATTTCAAAATTTAAGAAGGTTTAAAATTAAAATAAATAATTACAAAGAAAATAGAAACTTTTGAATTTTTGGCATAGAGAAGAATCCTAAAGGTCAAATGAACCGACAGAGTTTCAAAGACGAAGTACTGCGTGACATGGAAATGAAAAATCAGAGAGATTATCAATAAAAAAGAAAAAAAAGTTCAACACAAGTAGAGATTCAACGTTAAATAAATAGTTGTCAAAAATAGTAGAAATAGAAAACGCTGAAAAACATTGAAACATTGGTTTATTATATCAATATCAACAATCAACTTTAAACCTTTTAAGAGCAGTTATTTGAAAAGAAAAAAAATATTCAATGCTGGCAACATCCGGAACACATAGACTTATGCTTGAGTTACAATGTCGCTTACATTACGCACTCTAAATGCGTTCGAACACGATCTACAAAAACAAATAGACACAATAGAAAACGTAGATGTGGTAAATAACAACTGTTTGTTTACATTTTTTTGAGATAAAAATACTATTTCTAAATTTAATTTTGTAAATTCTTAAAATACCTTTTAAAATTTTGAATTGAATTAAAATTTTTTTTTTAAATTTTTCTATATTTTGACACTGCAAAGCGCGATGAAAGCGAAAAAATTAAAAGTTGACTAATGGGGCCCATATACCACACATGCATGCATGTACAATCAATGATTGCTCAATCATGGCTTCTCTACACACGACACATGCAAATTGCACATTCTTCATTTAATTTGAAATTTCAATCATGTCAGACGCTGCGTTTATTGCAATTATAATCGCTTATAATCCTTTCACTAGCCACAAAACTGGAAAACTTTTATATACTTCCAAGAATTCGTTCCAAAATTTCATGTTTACAACTTTCGGCAGTTTTTTATACACACTAGCTACTAGTTTACCACACGAAAATAAATTTTAAATTAGTTATTTCACCACACATTATACATGCATGCATGCACAAACAAAAAAATATCAAAAATTTTTGAAATCACACAATCAGCATGTGCAACCACACAATCAACACCATACACGGTCGATCTGCATGCGTCGTGTATGGGCCCTATAACTTTTACGTAGGCTACGTTTAGACTGCGTGCATTGTAACTACTTTCATACAACGCCATACATTTCAACTTTATGTTGACAATGCTACGTCTAGAATGTGTCTTGTAATCGCGGTATTAAAGAAGTAGAAGAATTACATTAAAAAATGAGATTGGCTGCAATTATTATAAATAAATTTATGTAAGCAGTATATTAACTAATTAATTACAATAAATTTTCGGCATTATCAATACATATTACTGATATTAATATATTTCCGACTTCTTTCGCGCTGAACTGCACACGTACACCAACAATTGTAAGTACGCATAATAACTATTTGTGTGGTATTGTCTGGAGGTTTTTTTTTTAAACTTTTAGTAACAGTAACAGGGTATTCTCTACTGTAGAAAAGTTGCGATGCTGAGCGAGTAGAGCAGACTAGACCAGACAAATCCTTCCTTATTGAATTCATTTCATTTAATTAAAAATAAAAAGTGCATTATTAAAGATTGTGGTACATTTTTTCTGCATTCGTTTAAATATTTATTTTTCTTGGATAAATCTAATCTAATATAAATTGTTTAATTATTGAATATTTAGCTTATTTTTTTTTTGCTGAAATATTAAAGCAAAACATTTTGTGGAAAATGGACGAAAAAAAAGGTGTCATTGAGGACGCGCAAACTAAAGGTAATAAATATATATTTTAATGTTAGACTTCATTAAAATAAAAATATTCTAAAACATTAATTTAGCAAAAAAAAAAAAACTATTTTATATTAAAATATTGTATTTAAATATATTATTAATACTTCCCCGCCAAAATTTAATCTCCAGACTTAGCATCAAAAAATGGCGATGATGCTGATGATTTATTACAAAAAATATCAGAAGTTGTCAAAGATGAAAGAAGGCCTGCTATAACAACAGTAGATATAAGTAATTCTTCAGAAAAAGATTTTTTTAAAAAAATTGATGACAACGAAAAATCTGAAGATATGCAAACTTTACATGACAATGCTGGAGCTTCAAGTTCAGAAACTGTTGTAGTTGGAGAATTATTAATTCATATTAATACTGATTTGGATACTAAGCAGAATAATGAAAACTGCAAAGCAAATGTCTTAGAAAAGGTGTTAAATAAAAATGATACAAACCTCGATGAAGAAAGTCCTGTAAATATTGGTAAAGCCACAAACCTTAATGAAGGAAGTCCTATAAATATTGTTAAAGTCATTGAAAGCAATATAAAACAAACAAAAGAAATAAATTTGAAAGAACAATCTGAAGACATTCCAAAAAAAAGAAACAACTTGTTAAGTATGTCGAGTAATATCGAATCCATATCGACAGATAAAAGTAATATTTCCAGTTCCAATATTATAGAACAAATGGAAATAGATTCTATTGAAAAAAATGATATGGTAGTTGATGAACCGGAACATTCTTCAACAAGGAGTATTACTATGGAAAATAGTTCGCATGAAAAAGATAAAATAAATTTATCAGAATCTTCAAAAGTCGATGGTACAAACGAAATGTTGAGAAAAGAAAATATACAAAATGTAGTTTTGGATACTCAAAATGAAAAGTTTGCCGTAAAATTACAAAACTCCACAGATTCAACACAGGCAAATAATGAAATAAAAAAAAAAGAATTAACTGAAAACGGCGAACCTATTAATACCGTAAAAAATGCAGATGTTCAATGTTCAGACAAAACCGATAAAGAAAATTTACTTACAGAAGGTAATACTCCAAAGTTTAATAAAGATACTCTTGCTAATAATGACAATAAATGTTCTGACAAAATCGTAAAGGAAAATGAAACAGTAAAAATGTTGGATGTTGAGTCTGGCAAAAAATGTTTACCATCAAATAAAATATTATCTGATTTAAAAGCTGAAGACTTGAATACTAATTTAAATACTACTCCTGTATCATCACAGACAGTGTTTAATAGTACACCCATTTTAAAACAATTTGAAATTTCGTCAGAAAATGTAAGTAAAATATCAGAAGCTGAAACAAGTCAAATTCAGAATAGTGTAGAAGACAATATTGAAAAACCTAAAATTGAAGATTCTACAACTGAGACCGAAACAGAGAGTGGATGTACAAGTGAGTATTTATATGAATAATAATAAATAGAAGATATATTTTGTTTTTATTTTACAGCTAGTGAAAGTGACAACAAAACATCAGATGCTATTAATAAATTTGTTGAAATTTGTAAAAATGGAATTCGTGATACTACAACCGATGAAGATGAGAGCACAACCAAAAATTTAAATGAATGTGAAACAAATTTAAAACTTGATCTACCAACGTGTTCTAATGTTATTTCAAAACCTACTTTAGAAACTAAACTAGATGGCTCATATGAAATCAATTTTCATCCCGATGAAAATGATATAATATATTTTTCAATAAAGAGAAATATTGAATTAAAGAAAGATTCTAATTTAGAAAAAACTACTAGTGTTAGTTCTGATCAAGGTTCATATGGGAGTATTTCAAGTTTAGCACCCTTCACACTACCAATAACATCAGTTTCACGTTTATCTGAGATTTCGTCAAGTACATCGACATCTTGTAGTGAAAAAATGTTTGTTCCTCCATTACAATCATCTAAAAATACCACACACGTATTTCAAAATAAAATAGATTTGTGCACCTTTGTCATTGATCACTTTACAAAAGTAAGGAATAATCTTGAGGCAACTACATCGAATATACTAAATTTAAATGAAAAGAAAAGCTTAAGTAAAAGCATTCCTCGTGTTTCAGAATCTATTGGTAATAAAAGATCTAGAAAACGATCATTCAATAAAACACAAAGTGAAGATGAAGGCGAAGATACATCAAAATCGAAACAATCTAAAAAAGGTACACCAATAAAGAAAAGTGATGAAGATAATGAATATGGGGATTGTGTACTTGCTAAATGGATTGACAAAAAATATTATGCAGGCCGCATATCTGGTGAAAAAGCAGGAAATAAATTCGTTGTATTATTTGAAGATGGAGCATCAAAAATTTTGTCAAAAGAGTCTATTGTTTTTGGTCAAGATAGAGTTTTACCATTACAAGATCAATCTGTATACGCATTGGTAGATGAAGATGACTATGAACGTGGTGTTGTTATCTCTATTGATAAAACAGATGATAAAGTGTATTACACAGTGAAGACAGAAAATAAAACAGTTAAGATTACTTCATCAGATATATATTTACAAGAAAATCAAGCCAAAATAATTCAAAAAGCAGAAAAAACATATAACTTACAAACTGGGGAAAAATCAGAAGAACAACAACTGGATGCAGCCGCAAATAATGGACGTTCAACTAGAAATAAACGATCACTTGCATCCCCAGTAACTCCAGAAGCTGGTTTTTCTGGTTCTGCTAAAACAGGAAACAAGCGACAGAAAAGGTATTCCTAAACAAAAAAACTTTCGTACCCTAATATTTTGTAAGAAAAAATAGAATTGTTTTTAAACGCCAGTTGCCAATAAATTCATTTTTTACATTCCACGAAGAGAGATTGAAATCTTTAAATTTACGGTATTTTAAAACATCAATTAGGTCTGAACATATCAAATAGCTTGCACTTCATTTAACTTTTCTTGAGCAATTCATATTTCATACGTTTTTCAAATGTTCTTAAAACGTATTCGATCTATGTATCCAAGAGAAATGTTCAGATATATTTTTTGTTGCAAGAACTTATCACGCATAAATTTATTATGAAGAATATATGGTTCTTATTTTGGTTATACATCGCCAAATATGTACCATGTTTCTGTAACAAATGTTATTCAGCCATAATTAACTTTTCTGCATTTCCATATTTTAGGTAATTATTTTTAAAGTACAATACAATATGGGAGTGTGACTTAACTTTGATGTTTACATTTAAATTAGTTATCATTGATTTTTTTTTAAATAGTTTTCTTTTGAGTGGTACACAGAGATTCATTTTAAACTAATATTGGGGATAAATTTCAACAAATAAATTAACAAACAAAAAAATCTTCTGAATACAACAATAAAATAATTACTACCTCAATCTATACTCTTTAATGAAATTATTACCATGTGGAAAGGATTTAATATAAATTTATTATTATAATGAAAACAATATCTTTAATATTTTTTTTTGATATTCGGTAAGTTTAGTGATTTTTTTTTTTTTTTTTTTGGATTTTTATATATACATTATATATATATATATATATGTTTATATTACATAATAATAATTTACATAATTATTATATATAATTTTATTATGAAAATGCTTCACAAATTCTTATGCTGATTCAATCGGTGACAATTATGTATTTGAAAAATATTGAATATAAATTTCTTAAATATGCTTTTTAATAAATTTAAATTATGTAGTAGGTTATAAAAATAAGCGTGTAAAACCATACTTACGAAAATAAAAATTAAAAATAAAGTAAGTCCATTTTTCATTATAATGAATATGATTTTTAAGTACTGACTAAATAATATAATTTTGATATATTTAGTAAAAATAACATTAGAAACTGTAACAAAATCATATTAGGATTAATAATAAGAGTCTAGTTAAAAGTTTAAAAAAAAAATTAATAATCAATTATTATTTGCAATCAATTAATGTAAACAATACTGTAACTATTATTATATAACATCTTAATAGATTATATATAATATCTTATAGATTAATTTTAATAAATCTTGTATTTTAAAAACGTTTCATCTTTCATTTTTATAAATAATAATTTTAATATTCTTAGTTAAATTAAATCTATATTTTTATTATATTTGTACAGAAGAACTAGTACTAGTCTTCCAAAAAATTTCTCCAGATATATTTTTTGCAAATTTTATATTTCCGATATATAGCAATAGGATTTGACCTAATACAAAGGATCTCTTTAATCATTTTGTTTTTACAATTCGTTTTTTTTTCTTTAATTAACATAAATCACAAAAGAAACGACAGAATACTGTAATAAAAACTTAAAAACTGATATTGGGAAAGTAAATATCCAATAAATGTAATAATCTGGATGATATATATTTTATTTTATTTAGAAAAGTATTGAAATATAAAATTCGCATCACGATATTTATCAATAATTGAGTATAAATATGATTTCAATCTTATAACTAGGGACCTTCTACTTCAGAAACTAATTTCAATTAAATAGTTAATCCAAACTCTTAAATTATATCATAATATTGGGATTTAAAACATATTGCTCTATCTATATGCAAATATTTCGAGTTAAGGTGATGGTTATCATTGCACATACTTATTTCTTTTTTTTTACATCAATTAGTATATTTTATGATCTTATTTTCATACTAATAATTTAAAAATTGTATTTACACGGTAAAGTAATGTAGGTAGGAATAATTATATACATATGTTGAATTCTATTATACCTACTTGTTTTACGGTTACCGTACGGTTTGAATGTGTTATTAACGAAGTAGTAATAACAAATTAAAAAAGTTAACGAGTGAAGTATATTTATATCTGAAGTTGTGTTCTTTTTCATGACTTTTCAGAAATATTGTGTTAGTTCACAGTCAAGTATTTTTGGAATTATAATAGATTTTAAATAAATGAATTGTAAAAAGCTGTATCTTTATATATGCAGTTAATTAAAAAATAAATTAAAAACACAATAGATTTTTTCTATAGTATGTTAAATAACACTGTTAGTAAAATAAAATCGTAATTTAAAGTGTCATGAAAAAGAAAACACCAGGTATTTTTAGTATGTATAATTTTCGTTCCTAGTTTATTTTTTTAATGTTTAGTAAAAGCAAGATTTTAATTGTGTTGATCTCATTATAAAGTGATACATTTTTTTTAATTATTTTTATTACTATTTCGTTATTAATTATTCAAGGATACATCATTATATGAAAGTAACTATTAAATTTACATTTAATGAAAAACAATTAAAATAAATTGAATTTCTTTAAGGCGCCAACCTAAAGTAAAAATAATTTCACAACGAAATCGATATGCAAGTACAAGCGAAGTTTCTGATACTCCTGATGAATCACCATTATCGCAAATGAGTCCTGAGGTAGCTATAGAGGCGATAGAAGGAGTTCAGCCAGAAGTTCAAAAAACAGATTCGGAATCCGAAATTTGTAGTGAGTAAACTTGTGACAATTTTTAAAATAATTATCATTTTTATCACTTTATAGAATTGATATTTCTGAGTGATATTGAATCTTTGGGACAAAGTATTGGTGATGAGAATATTCTAGGTCAATTACCGGAAGTTACAAATATTTTTAGAAATAAATATTTTATTCTAACTTGCACAGTTGGTTTGAAACCACATCGATATGAACAAACGGTAAAATAAATGAAACATTTTTTTTTATACAGAATATAGATAAAAAATAAAAATAAATTTGCTTTTTTAATCAGAATATGTTTGGCGAACATGATAGAAATCGACAATTTTCCAAAATACCTTTTGTAAAAGTTCATTTGAAAAAACAATTAGAAGCAGGTGGTGGAACAGTTTATGAACATTTTGAAGATATTCCAAAAAGCAAATATCGACAATGTAAATTAATTACATCTCGACCTTGCCTAACTGCCAAATATATACAATGTTTGGCAGCAGATATACAGGTAAATAATTATTTTGTGAAATTGAAAATAAGTATACATATATATATATATATATAATACTTATTTCTATTTGTAGGCCATTTCTCATGAATGGGTTATTGATTGTTGTAGAAAAAATCGTCTTCTTGATAATAAGGAATTTGCTTTACCTGCAGGTTGGTCGATTACTAAACAATTATTTTTAAAATGGTCGCTAGGGAAATCACCCGAAAAACGGGCATCAAAACAACCTTTTTCAAAAGTATTTGTGTTATTAGCTTCTCAACACAAAGATTTTGTTGAATATTGGAATCGCGTTTGTAAAATGGCTGGAGCTGAAGTTCGCCTTATTAAGTCTTTAAATGATATCACTGCGTCAACAAAAGGATACATGGTAGCCGACATGGATTTTCCTCATGTATGTAGAAGCAAAGCCTTGCATTTTGGTATTCAAATAGTCTCAACTGTTTGGATTGTAGAATCATTAATATTAGGGAAGTTATGTCCTCCAAATACTAATCGGAAACTTCTCGAAACATATCAAGATGATGATTTATAAAAATAAAATATATATTTGTTAATGTAGATATAAATATCAAAAGTTGTTTTACAATAAAAAAATATGTTTTTTACAAATTTTAAGTTGTCCATATTTTTGTTATTCTTGAAATTTATATTAATATTAGATATATAAGCACCAGCTCTTTTATTTTCTGATTTTGGCTGTAATAATGGTATCAATTTTTCTAAATTGAACTCTGCCGAGCCGAAACAATGTGATAAACATTACTTTATAGAAAATTAAAGTCGAAATCGAGTAATAAAAAAAGTAAGATCGTAAAATATATAAACACCGCAACCAAACCAAATTATATGTAGGGTTAGGTTTGAGCAAACTACGGCATGCTTTGTTCAAGCATGGTAAACAATTTATTAATATAATAAAAAATACAAGATTAGTAAATTTTTAATATTAACAGACTAAAATATTCTTTCAACGTAAAAGAACCTAATATGTAAATGTGTTTCTTAAAAAATACTTTTATATCTGAAAAATAAAATAAAATAAAAAATAAATTTTCCGTTAAAAACAATTTTATTTAAATGAAAAGTATATACTATGTAATGTTTAAATGCATTTAACGGGCTATTTTATTATAAAGAAACTATTTGTTTTCCAACTAATATTTTAAAATCATTTTGATTAATCATAATTACCAAAAAGAATAGCAGTAATTTCTGATGAATGTAAATGATTTTTTATTTAATTATAACATATATAATATGTAGAATTACGAATAATAAAAGTAATATAAAACATGGAATATTTATTAATCTATATATTTCAAATCCTACATCATTCCTCCCATACCACCCATACCTCCCATTCCACCCATACCTCCTCCCATTCCACCCATACCACCACCACCTGGGTGATCATCTTTAGGTAGTTCAGTTACAACGGCTTCGGCTGTCGTTAACAATGATGCTACTCCAGAAGCGTCAGTCAGCGCAGTTCTCACAACCTATTTATGTAAGATATATAAAAATATTACACAAAATTATATGAAATATATACCTTGGTAGGATCGATAATTCCATTTTCAATCATATTAACATATTCTGATCTTAATGCATCGTATCCACAATCGTTAGCCATATTTTCAACTTTAGCAACAACCATTGCTCCATCAACGCCAGCATTTCGTGCAATTGTTAAACACGGCATTCTAAGTGATCGGCGAATAATATCAATTCCGGTGTTCTTTGAAAATATAAAAAAAATTTGTAATTAAATACGAGTTTAAAAATACGGGTTAATATTTTAGTGTTGTATGTTAAAAGTCATTGAAACATTAAATGTGAGACGATCAACTTATAGTAATTTGAATAGTCTTCCTTAAAACATAATTGGATCGATCAGTAATGATTTGAATTTAGTGTAAAAATTAAAAAATTAACATAGAAATAAGAATTACGTAGTAGGAATTTAAAAACTTGGCCAGTCAAACATAGGAAGCCATCTAATATAGTTCAATAAACTTATGGGAAATATAGAAAATTTAAATATATATAAGGGCAAAAAAACTGTATTAGTGAGTTGTATTGTAACAAAAAAAATTACTTGATCTTCATTGCTTCCTTTCAGTGTATCTAATATAGGAATACATCTTATTAGTGCAGTACCACCACCAGGGACAATTCCCTCTTCTACAGCAGCTCGAGTGGCATTAAGTGCGTCATGTACACGATCTTTTTTCTCATTTACTTCAACTTCACTAGATCCACCTACTCTAAGAAGTGCTACACCTGAAGCAAGGCGGGCCAATCGTTCTTGCAATTTTTCTTTCTCATATTCTGAGGTAGTCTCGGCGATCTGATCTTTAATTTGAACTACCCTTCGATCAATGTCTTCTTTCTTACCTTTACCTTTAAGAAGGAGTGTATCATCTTTAGTAACTACGATTTCTCCTACTCGACCTAAATCAGCTAACTGAACATCTTCTAATTTAACAAGATTTGCTTCATCACCAAAAACAATTCCACCAGAAGCAATTGCCATGTCAGTTAGAGTTGATTTTCTATTATCACCAAAGCCGGGCGCTTTAACTGCAGCTACCTGGAGTCCAATTTTTAAACGGTTTACTACCAAGGTACTTAATGCCTCACCATCAATATCTTCGGCTATTATAACTAAAGGTTTTCTTTGTGTATTAGCTAATTCAAGTGCCGGAATTATAGATTGTACAGTTGATATTTTCTTTTCGGAAAATAAAACTAAAGCATCTTGAAACTCTACTTTAGCTCCTTTACTTGAATTTATAAAATATGGCGATATATATCCTCTATCAAATTTCATTCCTTCTATAATTTCTAGTTCATCTATTAAAGTTTTACCATCTTTGACAGTAATTACACCATCACGACCTACACGTTTCATTGCTTCACTTATAAGATTACCAATAGCTTTATCACCATTAGCTGAAATTGTCGCTACTTGTGCAATTTCCTCTGGTGTTTTTACCGTTCTTGACATAGTTTTTAAATGTTTCTTTACAGCATCTACAGCTAACATTACACCACGACGTATTTCAATTGGATTTGCACCTTTAGATATTTTATCAAAACCTTCTTTAGCAATAGCACGTGCTAATATTGTTGCTGTAGTTGTTCCATCACCAGCCTCTTCATTCGTATTATTAGCGACATCTTGAACCAATTTAGCACCTATGTTTTGGAATTTGTCTTTAAGCTCAATTGCTTTAGCTACTGTAACACCATCCTTCGTAATTTTTGGTGAACCCCAAGACTGTTCAATAATAACATTTCGCCCTTTTGGCCCCATGGTAACAGCAACAGCATCTGCTAATATATCAACACCTTGAAGCATAAGAGCACGAACTTCCGGTCCGAATTTTACATCCTTAGCAAAATGACGCAAGGCGAAACATTTTTGTAACTTTAAATGAGAGATAGCTGATGAAATTCGAAACATCTGAAATTTTTTTAAGAATTCTAAAATAATTAATTTTCAATTAAGAACTTTGTAGAAAAATTACAAAACTTTTCTGTACAATCTTTGAGGTTATGTAACAAAATAAGAATATGTAATGTTAGAAAAATAGCAGTCATTTTATATTGTCTATATTATTTTCAAGAAATTAATTTTAATTTTACTTACTTCGTATATTTTTAATATAAAAATAACAATTTTATAAAATGCAAGGAAAGTGACGAAATAATGTGATAATGTGATGAAAAACGTGAACTGAAAAAGCCGACTATCCACAATGTTCTAGCAAATTAACTTCCGAACGAAAATTCTAATATTCGACAATTTTCGGCACAGCTAAATTTGAGTAAATACTAAATAGATTTTGATAGTAATTTGTTTTACACCCAGCCTTCTTTGAATCTTTTAAAAACAAGAAAAAATATATATGTATATTTAATAAAATAAAACCCACTAGACCACAGCACAGATCATATAACAAAATAATCGTTTCGATAGACAATGCCGCTATTACATGAGAAGCGTTTCGTTTGCTTGCGAAAACACATTGGTAATTTTAACAGTGGTGAATTTTCCAAAAGATGATAGTACCGTCAGCAATTACTTTTTCTATAATTTTGATTTTTCCGCGAAATTATTTTTTTAAACGAAATTTTAATATAAATACAAGTATATTATAATTTATTATTGTTACAATTTTTTATTACAATAAAAAAGCCTTACCATAAACCATAGTACACAAGATTTCCACAGAAGAACAATCGTTTTTTCATTTTAAATTTTAAACTTAGATTGTCCTCAAGGCTATTAATACCTTAAAATACATAGCGAAAATAATTTAGACCACACAGTTTTATATACCGATTACATGGAATTCTGCACTGCATGCAGGGACGAGGAATCAATTTTGAAGAAATTTTCTATAAAATAAAAATTTCATTACTTTGTTTGTTGATTCCGGGAATTAAAAATGTTAAGAACAGAAAACGCAAGAAAACAGAAAACTTGTTTATAATTTCTTCTCATCAAAAGCAGAAAAAATAATTGAAACAGTAATAATAAAGTATGTAAATATACAAAAATATCAGTATTTTTTAACATTATATTTTCTAACTAATTGTCATCCTATTAAAAATACATTGCCCTGATAACAACGTCTCAGTGGTTACAGACGCATAAACAAAAAAAATTATAATGTATAGGTTTTTTTTTGTATCTTATATACATATATAAAAATTTGTGTCTGGATTACTGCTTATTCACTATAGAATGAAAAAGTACATAATCACCAGAGTATCAGTAATAAAATGGAACAAAAATTTGTTTTTTAATTTTCCATATATGGGTGTCTCGCTCTTTTGAATAATTGTGCTGATACTAAGTAATGATAATCAGTACTGATACTCAGTAATGATAATGAGTAGTTATTATTAACACGTGCAAGCATAGTTTGTGGAATTGAAAATTATTGTTCATATAATTTTGAAGGTTATATGAAAAGTGTGTGAAATATAATTTATTTTGTAAGTATTATTTTTCCATAATAAATATAAATTAGGTTTATCTAAATTATTTTTAGAATTTCAAATTGAATTTATCTTTTAGTTTAGATTAAGAGTTATATTTATTATAAAATAAAATAGTAAAATAGTTTTGATTCAAATGATAATAGAATTACTTTGGATGATATCTAAGGCAGCATAAAAATTTCCCGGAAAATGTTGAGGCAGCTTTCCGGAATATAGCTTCGGATGAAGTATACCTGGATTACAATTTCAATGGAACAGCCGGAAAGAGAAGCTTAATTGCTCTAGATTTATTTTCTACAATTTTATATGGTAATATATAATTTATTACGGAGAAGGTACAAGTAGCTATTTCAGAAATTTATAACTGGACAAAAAAATGGAGGATTAAGCTGAACGAATCCAAATCAGTACATGTAGATTTCACAAATAAGAAAATCGAGTATAAAGCTGTATATATAAATAATCAGGAAATACCTTATGCGAAGACAGCAAAGTATCTTGGAATGACATTAGATGCTAAACTTCGATGGAAAGCACATATAAAAAACCAAAAAGAGGAACTTGATATACGATATAGAAAAATGTACTGGCTAATGGGAAGGCATTCTGCACTAACAAACCATAATAAGCTACAGCTATATAAACAAGTGTTAAAACCGGTATGGACTTATGGTACTCAACTCTGGGGCTGCACTAAAAGCAACATAGAAATAATACAACGATTTCAAAACAAAGTTTTAAGGAACATAGTAGGAGCATCATGGTATATCAGAAACAGCGATATACATAAGGATCTAGAAACAGCGATATACATAAGTGTCTTTCCAGATTTTCACCTACCCCCGCACAAAAAAAAAAATATTTATTTACATTTTTAAACTATATATAAATTTAATATTAATGTTTTATTTCCAGATGCCTGTGGAACGATAATTGGAGTGCAGGAGTACAATAACCAATTAAAAAAATGTATCCTAAAATCCCATAATAGGTATACCATCAAAAAAGTAAAAAAATAAAACAAAAAAATTAATTTAAAATAAAATTTCATATACATATGTATAAACATTATGAACATAAAACATATGAATTTAAAAAAAAAAAAATAGCATTTTTTTATTTATTGATGATTAAGAATTCGGATCGGATATATACTGAAACTCATGCTTAGAATATGTACTGAAACTCATGCTAATATTCATGCTGATACTCATGCTTTAGGATAAGTACTGAAATCATGCTTAGCATATGTACTAAATCAGTGATGTCTCAGCATATTTTGTTTCACTCTAATACTAGCTCCACATATATTTGAAAATAAGATAGTATCTCTCTATGTGTTAGTTTATAGTAAAATAACCACTATGATTTTTTTCCCGACCTCTTAACAAAAATCATCGGTGTTTCTTAATCTTAATGGCACTCAGTTGTATTATCAGTGTTGGAAAAGTACTTTTCCACCACTTTTTTGTTATCAGGGTGGTGATTTTGATATTTAAATTAAACTATTTCTCTACATATTTAAATAAAATTATTTTTTGTTATAAAAATTATTCTAAGAATTTAATTAAAATAAAATAGCAAACACAATTTAATTAGTATTTGTATTATGATTAATAATCGAAGAAGAATGTAATATCATCAGTGTCTTAATATGCAGTGTAAATGAAAATATCAGTCCAATGAACAAAAAAAAAAAATTTCACAATAAAATACAGATAATAATATATATAATTATATAATTAATCATTTAACAACAATTATATTTATTTATTTTGAATACACGCAAACATTTTTTTTCAATAAAATAAAAATTAAATTACAATATAAAAATTTATAAATGAGCGATTTATTTATTACTCACGATATAAAAAAGCTTAGGATTAAAAAAGGGCTTTGACAAAAGTATCTATTTTGAATTTTTTGAATTATATTACCCATTTCAGTATCTATTAGAAATTAGACAATAATACAAATAATATCTTAGTAACATGGATTCTCAAATTAAAAATAACACTAAATCATTCTGGAAGTTTGTGAACACTAAAAGTAAATCAGACCAAAATTCATGACATTTTAAGGTCAAAGTTCTAATGAACTGAATCTTATAGCTAACAATTTCAAAGATTTTTTTTCAAGTTCTTACTTGCGGTTTACACTAGACTTTTTCTTAGACAGAACATATGTTCCCTCTACGAAATGTCAAGTGTAAACCAGACAGAACTTCTGTCTCGACAGAAAAATCGCGATTTTTCTCTAGACAACTTTTCAGATTTTTTTGTAGATTTTTTTTGACATTTTTGACAAATGGCGATATTTGAAAAAATGTAAGATTTGCTCCTGAAATTTAAAATTTTATTACTTTGCGGTGATTATTTGAGCGAAAAAATTAGTTTACTATATTAAATAAAAGATATATATTATTGAGGTGTGAACAACTATATCATTCAAAATATTTTCATTTTAATATTTTTATAGCTTATTGCTTTCTTGTTGACGACATGATTTCAAATGAAATGTTAGACAGAAATGTCTGACATCAAATAGCCAGCATGTTTTATTTACTTGTCAAAAAAATCTGTCAGACAGAAATGTCTAACATTTCTATCAGACATTTATGGCTAGTGTAATCAAAGCGTTATCATGTGAATATATTGAAATAGATGATTGAAATTGTGATCCGGAAACAGCAAATCGGAAATACCCTTGATATAAAAATTTTTTCAATCATGTACTTCATTTTCTCCTTTGATGGCCTTTCAGCCCACTGACTGGACCCTTACCTGGTTGTACGGATATTTTAGCTTTTTAATGCGCACACTGACACCAACAGCGACAGTGACATAATCAAGACGTTGGCAGCAAACGCAACCGTGAGTGAAGAAGACACACCAACACCATCAGTTTAAATGATACAAACAGAAATCAATAGTTTAAAAAATAATAAATTAGCAGGAACTAACAATGTACGAGCTGAACTTATTCAAGAGGAAGTATTCATATCGGAAGGTGGATTTAACTGTTCACGGTATATTTGGCTTTAAGTCTATGCAATATCCACTCCTTATATTCTTGGTCATAACCACATATTGTAAGTATTACACATGTGTATTTTAGACATCGTCTTTATTACCATGAAAATAAATAATAATATCTTTTTTCTATTTTCCAAAAATATTACTATGTCGCCGTCACCACCCACATATATAGAATGACCTATCGCTATGTTATGGATTTAACTATATACATTATTAACTCAGTACTCTTGGTTGTAACCACATATTGGAAGTAGTACATATTTGTATTTTAGACATGTTGTTTATTACCATGTAAATAAACAAAATGTCTTCTCTAAAACATTACTCGCTGTTACCATCCACATATATAGAATGACTAAATTCTATATTTCAAGTTGAAACAAACCTAGAACTTTTCCCCTGTAGCACCAGAGGTATTTCTAAATATCCTACCTATGTATTTACAAGTACAAATAGAGGCCAAGTTAGCTACTTACAAATTACTTACTGGTGAAGACCAAGAGAGTTGTAAATAAGCCGACCCTCGCCTCATTACTGAACTAGATAAAGATTCTATTCTCAGCATACCTTTAATGCTAGTTTGCAAAGTGTGTTTTTGCAAAAACATTCCAGGTGGTCTTTCCTGAACGCCAAGACTGGTTACATAACCCACCAAAGTTTGATCTTAACTTCCTGATATGGTACATGGATGACTCCAAAACCAATAATGGTGTTTGATCTGGCGTCTATGAGGTGCAGTCTAAAATAAACATTTCGTCTAGTTTATACGCGTACTCCTCCGTGTTCCAAGCGAAAGTTTTCGCTATTGAGCTTTGCATCCGTAAAAATCTCAAGAATGCTTATATACACCGAAGAATTTTCATTTTATTGGATAGTAAAGCTGCCATTCTGGCATTACAGTCAACAAAAACATTGTCATACTAATGTGGGTTCCTGGCCACTCTAATATACAGGGAAATGAAACAGTGGATATTCTAGCCAGGCAGGGTTCTGACAACTGTTTTATGCAACCCATCCCTTTTGTGGTATCCCACTTAGTCCGGCTAAATTAGCCATAAATAACTGGCTAATCAAAGAAAAAGATAGGATATGGCATGCAACCCCAAATTGCAGGCAAGCCAAGAAATTTCTACCCTCTATTTCTATTAAAAGGGCACTTGAGTTACTTAAACTATCAAGGAGACAAGTGCGCTTACTAACAAATTTTCTCTCGGGACACTGCACACTGTCGCCTCAACTATCACCTCAACAAGATAGATAGGTCGCAGTCATCCCGATGCAGATTATGTAACGAAGATTATGAGACTACTGGATACATTTTATGAAAATGTGAATGTTTTGCCATTACTAGAACCCGACTATTCGGTCAATAGTTTCTAGAACCAAAGAATATCACATCCAGCTCCCTAACAAATGTTCTAAAATTTATCAACAAACTAGCGTTTATAAGGGAGCTATAATTCTCCAGGGCACTACAATAGGTCTTTTGGCCGCAGTGGTTTTCATGGGTATTTTCTTCCCAGCCCTTTACAAAATCTAAATATAAGCCTTCAAAAAAATTAACAAATTGGAATGAATACATAAACAACATTAACATAAATTTTTCTACAAATATTTTATTAAAAAATTATTCAGATACTGAAAACTCAATCACCAATTCTAACAATATTATCACAAATGCAGTAAATTTAGCTACTCCTGCTCAAAATACAAATATTATCCAGGAATCGTGTTCTGAAGATTCTTTAATAAAATTAAAGAAAAACGTTCACGAATCAATCCAATCATATATCAATGGACTCACTGCTACAGATAGTTCAGATTATTCATTGTGGAAAACTAAAAGTTAAAATGTCCACAAGCGCACACTCCCCCGTTAAGATCACCTGATGGTACCTGGGCCAGAGGTAAAAGTGAAAAAGAAAAAGCTGCACATCTGGAAGAACCCTTCTCGCCTTTCGAAATGGATATAAAACCATATCAAATCACGAAATGCATAATTATCTGGAAGCACCGTTTAAACTAGAGTTGACTATTAAAAAATTCAAAATCTTTAAAGTAAGAAGCACTATCACAAGGGAGCTAAATTCAAAAAAGGCTCCTAGATATGATGGTATCACCTGACAAAGATCCTTCTAATGTAAAGTCTTATCATCCTATAAGTTGATGATAAGACTTTACATTAGAAGGCTAAATTATTTGAAAAACTTTTCTCAAGGAAACTAAAACTAGTATATTAACTAAACGTAAAACTATTCCTGGTCACCAATTTGGTTTTCGATTTAATCACACATTAGAACAAATTCATAGAGTAGTTTACCACATTAATAAATTGTTTGACAACAAAAACTATTGCTCAGTAGTGTTCGTTGATATTTTTCAAGCTTATGATAAGGTATGGTATCAGGACCTACTTTACGTATACGTAGTAAAGCATAAAGAATCAATCACCGCAACAAGAGACTTAAATTCAGGGGTTCCTCAAGGTAACATCCTGGGTGCCATACTCTACCTTATTTTTTCAGCAGAACTACCAACTACAGTTGCATACGCAGATGATAAAGCAGTCTTAGCATCGCATTCAAATCCACGTATCGCATCGCACCGACTCCAAGAACACCTGATAAAAATACAAGATTGGTTAAAAAGATGGAATATGAAGACCAATGGAAGTAAATCAGTTCATATCACATTTATAACAAGAACGGAAAACTGTCCTGCTCAGAATAAAATTCAACAAACTTTATTGGTTATTGTGTAGATCATCTAGTGCTAGTCTACACAATAAATCATTAATACATAAAGTAATTTTAGACCAATCTGGTCCTACGGGTTAGAACTGTGGGGTACGGTTAGTAATGTAAACATCGAAATTCTAGAGAAATTTGAATCAAAAGCACTCAAATTCATCACCAACGCACCATGGTACGTAAAAAATGACCGCATTAGAAAGGTTTTAATTTAAACATACATTCCATTAAAGGCAATTAAAGGTACCGTTTCTAAAAAAAACAGTAATTATTATAACAGACTAGAACATTATACTATACTATACAAACCAACTGTACTACTGTACCATCCAGCCGTAGATTGAAAAACACATACCATCCGATCTAGCCACAAGATTTTAAACAATAAAAAAATAAATCACTCTGTTGCTGAACAGCACAATTTAGCCATAAGTTAAATCTTTTTGGATTTATTCTTAAAAACAGGGCACGTATCAATCAATGATCATCAAAGTTACTTAATATCTACGTTTTACTTTCAGTAGTCATAGATTATAGATAGATATAATTTAAAAAAAAAAAATATAGTAATTCATAAAAATTTTGTAGTTCCAGAAGAGTATATTTAATTTTTAAAATAACAATATTACTTTTTTTTAATAGTTTTTATAATTATTAATAACTTAGTAATATTGTAGATCCTGAAATTTAATGTCTATTTTATACCCCTGATTCCATTTAAAATTCTTTGTTTAAAATTTTCAAAAAATTCAGTACATATTTAAACATTTTATCCTGAATCATATTTTAAGCCACAACTTTTAACCTACAAGAACAAGACAGAGTTTTTAAATAATTAGCCAAATATTGCTAAAATCCAGAAGAATAGAAAATTTTTGTTTTTCCAAATTTAATCAAGAAATTAGAAATTTTCAGAAAGCCACGCATAATTTATATATAATTTGCATACACAATACAATTACGCAATTGCGTAACTTAAACTTAATTACGCAATTGCGTAAATATTTACATGTTGTTATTGCAATCAATAAAAAAATGGTTTGATAAAATTCCTTACATACACTTGTCTGTCGCGGTGTATGTATATTAAATATTTAATAAGTTGAAATATTTCTTGCTAATATGTATATATGTATTTCAATATTTGAAAACAATAAATAGGAGAATTTAATAAATATGTAAAGAAATAAAGCTTTTTCAAACTAATATTATTTGTCGGTTTTAAATCGCAATACTTAAGTTGCTAACTTGTCGGTTACTAAAAAAGCTTTTTGTTTGTTAAAAGAAGATGTCGGTTAAAAAAAAAAAGTAGCCCCATTTTTTGGTCAGAGTGCTATATCTGGGTATATTATTTATCTGTGCTTTACTCAAATAAATTAAGCGTTTTTAGAACTTTTTTACTCCAGTAAACTATTTAAATTTACTTATCGTCATATAATCTCATTATGTGTATGTCATGAAGTTTACGTAAAAAATGTAGAAATAACCTCAATTTATGCAACTTGATAATTTTTTTTATTTATTTTTAATACATCTTGCTAATGAATTAGTTTGTTGCAATTCGAATTTCTTTAAGTTACAAGATTATAATTTAAAATTTTATTATTATTGTAAATGTCTAATTTTCTGGTAAAAAATAAAATATGTTTAAGTTTTTTATCTAAATATAATTTATTTATTGGACGCACACTAATTCGAAATTGCATAAATTCATTGCATTCTTCCATTCCGAATACAGTAATCAGTAAGGACAAGAATTCATCTTCAACAAATTCGTTATCTGAAATCACATTTCACAAGTAAGCTATCTGATAGATATTGTATAGATAGATACGTTTTTTAATTTTTAGATATCAACGAATTATGGAAGTTCCTGACGGTATTTTCAAGGGAGTAACAGATAGATTTAATGGAATTACTATCGATTCCGGAGAAGAAAATGATGAAATTAATAATTTTTCTAATAAATTGAAAAGTATTAAATATTTTTTTAATTTTACACTAACAATTATCATTTTTACATACATAAATTTAGAATCATTGGATTTTTGGACACAAAGTAAACGTCGGGGAATATGGTTCAAAGTTCATACTAAAGATTCAGATTGGGTGCCACATTTAACACAAGTTGGTACAAAAAATTTTACTTTATTTTTCAGAATTACAAATCTTACTTTATCATAGAATGGTTTTAAATTTCATCATGCAAAAACTTCATATGTTATGTTGTATAAATGGCTACCACTGGATGAACAAGAAAATATTCCATATTTTTCCCATTCAATGCTGGGTGTAGGTGGTCTTGTTGTAAATTCTAAAGAAGAAATTCTTGTTGTTAGTGATAAATATGCATTAATACCTGATAGTTGGAAATTACCTGGTGGATATGTTGAACCAAGTAAATGTTTAATATTAGAGTAATGGAAACATAAACTACAAATATTTTATTTTTAGGTGAGGATCTAATTACTGCTGTAATTCGAGAAGTGTTTGAAGAAACAGGAATTCAAACAAAATTCATATCAGTTGTAAGTTTTCGACATTCTCATGGTGGGAGTTTTGGTTGTTCAGATATTTATTTTGTTATTGCTTTGGAACCTATTAACCACGAAATAGTTAAATGTGAACGGGAAATAGCAAAAGCTGAGTGGATGCCTATTAATAAGTATCTTGTACATCCGAAAGTTCATGAAACTAATAGGCATTTTGTAAACACTTTTTTGGACTATAAAAAAAATTGCATAAAAATGGACTGTGAAAAAAGAAAACATCGAGTTTTACAAAAAGATTATAATTTATATTTTGTAAAAAAGGAATAGTAGATAAGACATCTAAATTTTTCTAATAATAATAGACAAATATACACAAAATAGTAAAAACTTTAATATTGTTACAGGAAATGTAACAATATTTGCAAAAATAAAAAAATATCCCGTAATTAACTACGATGTTCATAAATCTATATTAATAACTATTAATAAAGCTCTAATAACAATAACTTAATTAATTGTCGGAAATTCATTTAGTGAAGAATTTCCAACTAATTATAGAAAGTTATTATATCACATTACGTAAACGATAATATATAATAGATGATACAATTTTGCTAATATTGGTGTTTATATAGTTATTTACATTTTATAAAATCTTTAGGTTCTTAATTTTCTGTTTAATATTGTAATTTAAAAAGACTGAAATTAAATATCATTTCAAAAATTGGTATATAGTAAAATAATTAGATTTTATATTGTTTCTTTTTATAAATTAAAAATAAATTGGGGAAATTATGTTTAAATTACTTTATTTTAAATTAAATAAAAATCATATGGAAGGCGGTCCATCTAAACCATTGGGCTAAATTGTTTGAGTGATATCAATTAAAGCGTAATAAGTTGGCACGCTTTCATAATACATACATATATAAATGACAAGTAATATAACTAGATTAGTAGTGATAAAAGTTTCTTCACTTTTCTAATGAATTATAGTTTTTGAAAAATAAATTTTATTCACTAGAAAAAAAAACAAAGATATAATTTTTTTATATTATTATATTTAAAAAAAAGTTATGTATGTGTATGTTCCCATAATAATTTATATATATTTTTATGAGTTTGAATTAATAGTTTTTTGTTAAATCTCTGGGTGAGAAATTCTTCAATAAACAGCGATTGTCCAGTATTAATTGGTAAATAATAGATATAAAAATTTTAATATGTATAAGAGTTTATCTTGTTTTGTTTTACCGTATCTAGTACATATTAGTACTTATTTTTTTTTATTGGTATACAGATCAGATATTTAAAGAATATGTATAATAATTTAATTTACAATAAAGTAATGCAAACTAAAAATCTAAATTTAAAATTTTTAATTTGAAAATAAGGAAGATAATAAATGCCAGCAGTTTTGCGAGAACAAAATATTTTTTTTTTATTTATTTTAATCATCTTACTCTCCTTTGTAAATACAACAGAGGAGTAAATCTTACAAAAATCTATATAGAAGACTTAATTAATTTTTCGGAACAATCTAAATTTATATTAATTCCAACCCGTTAATATTATCTTATTACATTTACAGACAGAGAATTTTTTTTATTAAGAAAATAATATATTTTAGGTTGAAACTTCTTCAGTAATTTCTGATATACACAATTTATGATCATAAAATGAACATGTTGCCATTACGAGTTTCTCGATTTCTGAATCATTTGATTTTATATTACACCAATCAGCTCCATAACAAATACTATTATGTTCATTGTATTCCCCAATTAAATTAATTTCTTTACAATCATTTCCGATATTTACAATACTAAAATTATGGTACATACAAGCACATAATATTAAATTAGGATTTTTGAGATTCGATTTTATTCTCCAAATACCGCCATTTAAATTCAATTCACTTAATGAATTTTTTAAATATCTTGTATCAAATATTCTTAATCGTTCATCATAACTTCCAGTCAATAATATATTTTCTTTAGTTGGATGACTCAAAAGACATGTAACACCAGCAATATGTGATTTATTTGTAAATATTTTACAAATATCATTTGGTGCCCTTAAATCAAATTCATGCATAAACGTATCATCACCACCTGTAAATATATGATTAGGATTCCATTTATTAGCAACACATATCCAAGCTTCAAAATTATGTCCAGACCACGATGATATTTTTTTCAAACCATTTAAATCATTATTGTAATCTACTAATGATATTTCACCTTTCGAATCAGATGCTATAATTTTATCTATATTTGTTTGTTGATGTTGTTTTGGCATCCAATCTAATGATAATGTTAATAAATTATTATAATTTGTATTTAAATCGATTGATGATTTTAATATAAGTTGATCATTTTCTAAAAAATAAATTTCAATTTGACCTAAAGCATTAGCTGATGATAAAATTGGCAAATTTTTATAATCAATTGTCCATTTCATATCTAAAATAGCAGCAGTTTCTAATCGAAATAATTCTTTTAAAGTATTATTTTTCATACTATATCGAAATAAATATATACGCCCTTTTCGACGACATGGTGCTGATGTGGATTCTGTATTATTATCTTCAATTTGATATGTACCACAAACCAAATATTCTAAGTAATTTGGATGTGGACACCATTCAATTGTATCTGCAGGGTATTCTGTATCAAAGGTATGTAATGTTTTGATTTCCATTCTTTCTTTACCTGCAATGTATAGTAATTTGAAAAAGTTTTTAATATATTTAAAAAATTGATTTAGTTTTTTTATGAAATATTTTACAAAACCAATTGAGAAAGTATGCTTTTAATCATTAACAACTTTTAACAATAAACACTCCTTAAAATAACTTCATAAATTTAATAAATAATATTTCCTATAAATAGAGGAAAACTATACTAGTATGGCAATTAATTTATTAAATACAGATAAAAAATTTGAATATTAATGCGAAATTTTGTTAAATTCATGATCATAATGATAATACATGTATGAAAAAAAGTGACATAAAACCCATGTAGACAAATATATTTTCGTTTATTTGATAATCAAGATATTTATATATAAAAAAAAACAATTAAAAATAATTTTAAAAAAATTATTGACTTTTTTATTTTAATTCTACACATACACATGTTACTTTTTATATCATAATTATTATAATTAATTATACATATTAAAGATTTTTTTTATTATTATTTAGTTTTCATAACTATAATAGGTTCTAATATTTTTAAAACATCATTATTTTCGGATTGTGCAAAATCCTTTCCCGGATTTTTAACAAAATCTTCATTTGTTGTCAATTGCTGTTGATTATGTGAGTGATGTTGATGTTGTTGCTGTTGCAATTCTTGAATAGCTTGCTGACCTTGAGAACTTGACATTGTATGTAATTGTGCATACAATTCTTTAGCACGTTCTTCAACTTTTTGTTTAGTTGCCGGAGCGTATGACTTTGATCGTCGCAATCGTGCATACTCAGCTTGTTTTGATAATCTTTCACGTTTCTCTCCATCAGTTTCAGATTGGCGGACTTGATCACGTTTCTGACGTGCACGTTCACTTAATGTTTTTAAACGGACAGCACGTTCTTCTGGAGTTTCATTAGCCCGGACTTGTCGCTGATGTGCAGCCATTTTATCTAATCTTATTCTACGTTCATCTTCTGATTCTTGACCACGTCCGCGCCGTCGCTGCTGCCTTGGAGATGCTAACATTTGATTTATTTCATTTTCTAATAACACACTGACTTTTTGCTGTCGTATCGCTTCTTCCTGCAGCTCAGTTGGTAATCTAGAAAACTCTTGTTGATTAGTAAATATTTTTCTAGGACGCCCGCGGACCGGTTTTGGAAAATCCTGAATCAACTGTTGACTCGGTGTACTACCAGTACCTGCTGATGTACCAGTATTAAGTAAATTATAAGGTGGTACAGTTGATTGTGTTGCCTGGATTGTGGAATTTTGAAAATGTACTGGTGTAAATGGCGGTGGTCCGGTACCAGCTGATGCTATACCCAATTGGAAACCATTATGATACATTGGATAATAAGTTTGCTGTGAACCAGTGGTAGCTGACTGTGCACCGGCAGTTGAAGCTGCCGTGGCAAAATTATTTAAATAAGGGAATTGATTATAAATTGCTGTCGGTGGATTTTGAATTTGTTGATGCTGATGTTGTTGCTGCTGCTGTTGTTGGTGTTCTTGTTGCTGATTCTTTAATTTTCCATCACTACTCTGGATTATCGTAACAGTTTTCAATTCTGAATCTGTTGATGGTTTTTCTTTAATAAATTTATTTTGATAATATTCAATAGTACTAGCAACAGTACCATATGAGGTTAATTTATTATTTTTTTCATACGGTGTTTGTTGAAATACAGCATTACCAGCATTATCTATAGTTATAGTTGTATGAGCATTTTGTGGAAATCTTAAATTCTGAACTGGAACTTGTGTTTCTTTACTGGTATTTGGCCTAAGAGCTTGGTTGATGAACATATTTTGATAATGTTCAATTGAATTAGCCAAAGTTTGATGTATTTGTTGTGTTTCTGTTTGTCCTTGTTGCTGTTGTAAATGTTCATTCTGGTGTTGCATCTGTTGTTGTTCTTGTTGTGGTTCCTGATTTAAATTATTATTACTATTTTCTTTTAAACGTTTTTTATTTAGTCTGACCTTTTTAGCATACTCATTGAGTTTCCTTAGGCGTTCCTTCCTTTCTTCGCTTGTTTCTCTGGCAATACGTTGTCGGGCCCTAGCTGCCATTTCAGCTAAGCGTTCTTTCCTTTGTTCTGGTGTTTCGTTAGCTCGATAATGTCTCATTCTCTCAGCTAATTTTGTAAGTCGTTTTATACGCTGTTCTGGAGTTTCCATTGCACGACGTAGTCTTTGACGAGCTGCATTTCTTACCAAACGCATTGCACGTTCCATTTCATTTTCATTGTGTCTACGCATACGATTTGCTTCAGCATTACGGGCCAATCGTTTTCGATATTCGTCATCAGATTCACGTGAACGACGTTCTCGCATTCTTTCTGCATTCCTTGCCAATCTACGTGCTCTCGCTTCTGGACTCTCGTTCCAACGTTGTTGTTTTGATAATCCAAGATATGGTGGTGTTGTTTGACCTGGTGATAATAAAAGATTACCTGGATTTAAAGTTTGACCGAATGGTTGATGCTGTTGTATTAGTATACCTCCTCCTCCACGCCCATTCAAACCTAATAAATTAACAGAATAATGATCGTTCGGTTCTATTTTTATCCCATTAGGATTTGATTCCATTCTTTTTTTATGAAACCAAAAATTAAAAAAAACACTTGGATGTTAATTGTTCTTTAATGTCTTAGTTAATGTTTATAAAAATGTACCTACTGAATATTTTTAATATTGTGTTGACTTTAACTTATTTTCAAATGTCTTTTTTATAATACAATAAATGTTTTTTTTTTAATTAAATATGAAATAAATGAAAATAATTTTATTAATTTAAATTGTTTTGTTTACAAAATATAATTATTTATAGATAAAAGAAAATTGTTTGGTCGTAAAAATTGACATGAAAATGTCATTTTGACATTTCTTCGCGACATTTTCTATCGCCAATAACAATTTATCTACACATATTTCCATTTCCATAATTTTTTATTTTTTTGAAAATAATTTTAATAGAATACTGTATTCTAATCACAAAACTACAAACTTTATTTTATTTTAAGTAAATTTTTCATCGCTTTTATTGCATAACTTGATTGACTAGAAATTTTTCATCACTTTTTCAAAATGAATGGCAAAAAAATGGTGGTCGATATAAAAGCAGGTGCCAAACTATCAGTACAGTAGCCATGCCAAGCATAAAAGCAAAGGTTTCATTGTAATTAGTATTGCCAAATTCCAAAATAAGTAATATTTTTATTACTGCGATAAGTAGTTTTTACGATACTTATACTTATAATTCTATTATTAGGATTATTCATAATTCTATTGTTAGTATCCATTCACATTATTTCTGATTATCAAATAATACTTAATTTTATCGAAGTATGTAATAAAAAAACTTAATTTCTCATACAAATATTTTATGTTCTTAATTTTGGCAAATTACTTTCTCCAAAAGTTTTGAATCCTTTAAAATGTCGATAATTTATAAATGTCGATTTCTTTTTCTTGTTAATTTTTCTCTGACCGTCTTTTACTTTGACTATTTGAGATTGTTTGCTCCATAAAACATTTTCTGTTTTTTTTTTTTGGATAAATTTTATGATTTTGATGTATGATATGATTTCTCAAATTTTTAAACCGTTTAAAGGTATCGTTTACCGCTATAGAAATATTTCGCATGATACACAATTTCATATTAAAAATAGTAATAGTATCATTAAGTCATTAAAATAATATGAAATTATAGGTTTTCTTCATCATTATAATATAGATTTTTTTTGTCAACATTCTATTAAAATTCAAATTAGAAATATTACAATTTTAATTTGAACAGCAATCAGACTATAGGCACGTTCCCCATATAGCCTGATGAAAAAGTCAATTTTGAATAAATCGCTGGTGTGAGGATCGATTAATAGACGAAAAAAAAACCCATTATTTTTATTTGATTTTTCATCGATTATTTTTATTTGATTTTTAATTTAAAATTTTAATAGAAACCAAGGAGGTGGTGTCTACAATGTTGCGTTTTCTTACCTACAAAGATACTTTTTGATTAACATCGATATTGACTAAGAAATACAATTTGTAAGGAGTGAACCGAAAAAGTCGCCGTATTTTAAATAAAGTGAGTTATGCAAATTCAGTAAAAAAAGTGATTCAATATCATCAATTAATCTGCTATCATAACGATTTTTAAGCAAACGATATCGATCTATGAAGTAATCGGTTAAAAACAAACATAGCTACTTCAGGCTAGATATACTCAAAAAATTATGATTTTGAAAAAGATACTGTATTAAATATTATGAAAAAATATATCCAAAATATGTTTCATTTTTAGAATTCTAAGATTATTTAATAAATGCGGTAAATCACTACTAACAATAATGAATTTAAAACATATCTTTGGAATTGTCCATATCGTACGAATATGTTTGAGTTCAATATATGGAGCTGATTAATTATAAGAAATTGATATTTAGTGTCTAGAAAAGTAAATTTTAGCATTATTGGTTAAATGAATATTTCTTCTACTTGGATCTTTGTATGGCCCAGCTGGGGAATAACTATTGTTTTATAAAATAGTATTGAATAATTTGTAATAGATAGCACTTGATATTACAAATAGGGCTTAACTAGAGCTGCTTTTCAAGTCGTCGTAACAAAAATTGCTCTGAACCGAATTGAGTTTGTTTTTAATGTTCCATTTTTAAGCAAAGAATATTTGCAGTATTCTTTATAATCAACATCTAAAATTATAAAATATATTTTAGTACGAATACTTTAAAAATTATTGTCTTACCGCCAGATTGTAAACGTCCGTCTTTATTTACATAGTATATACTTCTGCGGGCACATGTACATCAGTAGAATAACTTTCGTTAGGTGCAGTAAATAATAATAGCTCATCAGCAGTAGCAAGTTGCATTCTACGTAATATTGCTTTAGAAAAGCGTAATATTCCTTATTGCTTTAGAAATCTGAAAAACAAAACTTTGCCAGGATCACCGCACATCCCGCAACACAACATTTTTAATTTAAATAAATTCAAATAAAACTAATCTGCCGACAATGGTAACTGATAGATATTTAACCAGTATAAAATAAACAACTTGATATAGGTAGGGTTCACTCAATTTCAAAAATTTATTAGTTATTTAAATGAAAATTTAAATCTGGTTTTTGTATATATTTTCTAAATCCGGAATAGATTTTTAATTCATTTATAACATACAATTTATATTTATCATTTATGGTAATTGAAGATTTGAAATAAATTCTTTTACATAATTGATTAATTATAAGTTATAACTAATTTGTATACGTAAAATTCCTTTATTAGTAGCTGCAAAATAGTGTAAATTAACTCGATTATTTATATTAAAGCCAGAAATTATGCAAATATTTTTGGGTAATGTACTCGTATATACAAGGTCAAAAAAATATATGGTAATGGACATGATCCTAGTTAGAGCCTCCTTTCGATCTCTAAGAAAAAATATTTACAAATATATTACAGCAGAATTTATCTTATTACCTTGAATGTTGAATCCCATAAATTGAAGTTAAAATCGCTCAAATTTAAGAGTATAATTAACTACTATTTCAACATGCTCTCATTCCAGATTCACGCACTCACAACGTTTCAGTATTTGTGTTAATACAAAATCTGTTTTTCTTTCGAATTTTAATAATTCAAATCAATTGCATAACTACATGAAAAAAAATATCTACATATTCTATAATTTATTATATTCTTTGACGTGTATCTTGTTATTGAAAAAATATTTAAAACATGAACCTGGATATTAATAGCCACGCAACATTGCTTATATATAATAAAATATAAATATTATTTAGTACCATTATAGAATACTACTTCTATAATTTGTAACTAAAAAAATCATAAATTAAACTAGACTTGTTCTATAACATATATTAAATTATGAGCAATCTGTAAAAAATATTTGTAATGTTCTGTTGAATTGAATAGAATTAAATTATTGATATTTAAGCTGTTGAATTAAAGTACATACATATATCTAATTAGGTATTGCTTTGCACATTTACACTGTAACTGTATACTCATATCTGCACATTATATCATGAACTCTATGTAAATACCATGAATATCAATTTTGTGTGAAAGCAAATCTTTCCAATGAATTTGTAACTCAAATATTAATTTATATAGCAGATTTTCAGGTTTTCTGAAATAGTGTTCGAATATATTTCTATTTCAGAAATATAAATTTTCTATTAATTAGTTATTATAGCTTAAATTTAGATTAGATATCTGATTGATTCACTTAGTTTAATAAACATGAGTTGTAATTGGGAAAATCGATATTTCTGGTTGTTCCGATTTTAAATAATATACTCAATTGAAAACAAATGAGTTTAATTAAAATCTTTATGAAACTAATTTGTTAGGACACACAATAATTAATTGAATTTATATTAAAAATAAAAGAATTACATAATAATTGTTTTCTAAGTAATTTTTTATCAATCTCAAAAAATTCTTTCATATTTAATAATTTATAAGAGATAAATTTAACCACTTTATAAATGGCTAAAAACATTTTTACAGTATTTTAATAAATAACAAAATAAAAATATGCTTATATTCTACTTTCTAAATAGAATATTTTGTTTAAATCTAGACAAAACAAATCTAAAAAAAAATTAACTATTAATATCAATATCCCTTAAGACGATCAGCTAGTGGTGGTTTTACAATTTTGGGAGCATTAGCTCTAGCCTGACGCATTCTTTCGGCCGATTTAAATAATCTTTTCGATCGTTCATCTGGGCTTTCACTTGCTCTTCTAAGCCGCTGCCTTGAAGCATTTTTCATAAGTCTAAGTGCCCTCTGAACTTCTGATTCTTTTTGTCTACGAATTCTATTTGCTTCAGCATTTCTTGCTAACCTTGACTTATATTCATCTAAACTTTCTTGAGCTCGTTTCTCCCTCATTCTAGCTGCGTTCCTAGTTAGACGCCTTTCTCGAGCTTCTGGACTTTCATTCCATTTGGGACGTGCTTTTACACTTTTTTGTGTATCTAAATTTAATAAAGTTGCTGGATAATTATAATTTGTATTATAATAAATTGTTTCAGTTTTTATTTCTGGTTGTTGAATTATTGTTATTCCTGTTTCCATTTTTGACATTTTTCTTAAGGTACTAAGAAATTTTCATTTTTTGTTTTCATTTAAAAAACTGTAAAATGAAAATTAGTATTTTCATTGCTTAATTATTATTTCCATAGATGTTTTTAATATTATAAAGAATTCTTATTTTACACTTAATTGAAAAACTTTCTTGTTTACACCTTTTGCAAAAGTAGACACAAGCGCACAATGTACGTACATTGTACAAACATTTTTTACTCATTATTTTGACAGCCGAAAAAAGGGGAAATTGTTAATTATTTCATTTATAATTTAATTTCATATTTTATTTTAACCTGTAAATTTCTGAAGTATTTATTTTATTATTTGAGAATGTAGTATACTCACTCACTCACTCATTGGTTAAATAAAGTATTTAATAAAAAATAAACACAGCAACAGCAATATACCCAATTTAATAAAAAATAAATATTTTTCTACTTACGTTTTTTTCTTAGAAAACAAAGTAAATTGCTAGGGTTAAATACAACACTTTCTCCTCATTCAATGTCAATTTTGAATTATATTCCAAATTATGCAAACAAACAAAAAGTCTATGGACAATCGACGGAGACCGGAGACATATATATCTTGCATAGAGTTCACAATCCAAAATTTTTGTGTACAAGAATTCGCTTTTAAATAACCCAACACAAATTGAACAGCTTCTGCACCACCTATTCACCAGCGCATTCACAAAAAAACACATTTATCTTCATAAAATCAGTTTGCATACTTTATTATCCCACTGAAGCGCATAAGCCTGACATAAGCCTTATGTATCCCTTATTCGTAAGGCATGACATACACCTTATCCGTCCATAACAAATACATTAGTCATGTCCGCTTAGCATAAGGTATACACATAAGGGACATGTCAGGTTACAGCGGAATTTTTATGAAACTTTATCATTGCTAACAGATGGCACTTTTTAAATTATTTTATTTTCCACCATTGCTAATAAATAAAAAAAAAAAAACATATTCTCAAAAATTTTCTTTTTAAATGTTTATTTAGTTTTGTTAAATACATATTATATAAAATAAATTTATATTTAAATTTTCTATCTGATTTCCTGTTGAATTTATTTCACTCATAATATTTTGAGTTCTTTCTTTTGAAAAATTTCTGCCATTTTTTCTATAAATAAAAAGATTAAATTAATACAATTTTTTTTTTACAATTTATGTTGTACAATAATTGTAGTAAATTTAAGGAAAAAATCTAGAAACAAAACCTCACCTTTATTAATTATAAAAATTAATCAGAACGTAATAATAAAACAACACTTAATTGTTTATTACTTAATTATATTATACACAAGCCAAGCACAAAATGAAATTTAAAAATGGCCAAAATGAAATGACACGTACAATTACAAAAAATAATTTTAATATCTATAATATACCGTCAGATTTCATACCAAAATCTCAATTTTTAATTCACAGTGTTACCACCAGCTATCGCATGTTAAGTTTATATGGAAAAATTGCATTTCTTACGAATAAGGGATCCGTCATCCACTTCAAAAAAACTCAGTGGGTTCCCATCGCAACTGTTGGTGACTGGGTGAGGTCGGTGCCGCTGCTGAGGTGATGTAGTTAATTATGATTAAAGTTTGGCAGCACTGAATTACAATTCTCTCACTATTTTTCTATTCTATCTTCGAATCTAACGAAATGAAATGACGTGCGTGAGTGACATCCAATGGTTGTCACTCGTTTTGTTTTTTTTTATTTCCGATTTATTTTATAATTATTTTGAAAAATGATTATTTAAAAAGTAATAATATTTATATTTAAAAATAATTTTATTATTTTTTTTAGATTAATCAAGTTTTTAATTTTTTGTTGTGTTAAACAATGCAAAAACAATAAAATTATCTTATAAAATCTTACAAGGAGACGAAGACCACGGACACTATAATTTTTTAAAACCAAAAATTTTATTTAAAAGAATGGAAGAAAATATTCGACTTTGCCGTATTTGTATTTCCGACTCATCAACATCTGTGATGATGTCAATTTTTGGAGAAGATGGTTTATGGAAAAAAATAAAAAAGTTTGCCAATGTTCAGGTAAATATTTTTATTTACATTAGTAATTATTATAATGTAACCAATTTCAGATTGAAGAAGGTGATAATTTACCACAGCAAATTTGTATGATGTGCGCCAGAAACACATTAAATGCTTGCTCTTTTAAAAGAAAATGTGAAGAATCTGATAGTTTTTTTCGTAATCAATTAGCGTTGAAAATTCCAAAAAATAAAGAAGTAATAACAATATCATCTGGTGAGACTTCGGAAGAAGAAATTTCTGAAAATCGGCAATTATTATGCAAAAATAAAACTGATGCACTTATAACAACAACAATAAATGGTTTTAATAATTATGAGCAATGGAATACAAATAATAGTCAAATTAATGATGATGATCAATTGGCTTTAATACCTGAAATAGAATTAATTACTCCAAATGATGATGAAAAAATTGAAGAAGGTCAAATTCAAGGATACCAATGCAGTATTTGTTTTCAGATTTTTGCAATGCAAACAATATTGAGTCATCATGTTAAAACTTCACATCCAGAAACAACAACATCCTACGAATGTTTTAACTGTAAAAAAGAATATTTATCAAAACGATTTTTAGAAAAGCATGTTCGCCGTGGTAGATGTGTTAAAAAACGAAAAAATCAAACGTAATTTTTTTTATAAATTGAAATATATAATATTCAATGTAATTATTTAAATAAATTTAGAAGACCAATGCAATGTTCAGATTGTCATACACTATTTCCAAGCGGACATCATTTAGGATGGCATAAACGGACAGGATGCCCATCTAAGCTGTTAGTATTTTAAATCATCTTATATATTACATTTTAGTTTTGATTTAAATTTTAGATCTTTGCAACAACTTAAACAATTAAATGTAACAAACAAGCAATCAAATTTAACTTATCGAGAAAATGTATTAAGAAAAGTTAACACTGTGTTCTACAAACACCATCAGAAGTATATTTTATTTAATGTAACATATATTGTAATAATAGAATTAATTCATTTACGTTCTTATCAGAAAATTTGGAAGACCAAAACAAAAAGGTCGCAGTCGTATTAAATTGGACGCATCTAAAATTGAATATGCAAGACAATTAGTTAGTCAAGATGTGACAACGAGCAAATTGGCACTTGAATTAAAAATATCAAGAACATTTGCTTGGCGTTTACGTAAAAGTCTCTTGAATGGTGTAAGTCTACACGAACGTATAGCAAGTCCTGAATTAACGAATTTTAATGATGTGGATATCACAAATATCACCAATGATAAATTGTTAATTCCCAATAATGAAAATTCCAATGATAATAATAAAGATAATCAACCGAATAATTCCATTCCAGTATCATCAATGGTACAAGAATATGAAAATGACAATAATAAAAATTATAACAATGATATGCAAAAAAATACTGCTAATGAAGATGAAGTTGCAAATTCTGGAAATGATTCAGAATATGATTTGATTGTAGATGAATCTTTAAACGATCCACAGTAAGTAAAATATATTGTTTCGTACATACTTTTTAATTTTGTTTTACATATTTCAACAATTCTTTTTGAATAATTCATACCTTACAGACCAAGTTGTAGTAGCAAAAGTCCAAATGGCAATGATCAAATGAAATTGTAAGTATATTTGCATAGCTTTATATTATTATTTTTGATTTATTTCGTTGCAGTAAATTTTTCAGAACAGTGAATGATACATACCAATTAAAAAAACCAAGAAAACAAAATGTTTTCCTTGATCAAAATAAATATGAACGAGCGAAAATTCTTGTTGCTAATAATGTTTCTACAATGGAAATTGCAAGGCAGTTAAATGTATCACAAATGAGTGCATGGAAATTACGTGATGCTATTGTTAAAAATATTCCATTAACTTTTCGAACAACTTTGGCTACAAAATCAATGCTACACCAACAACATATCCAACAAGAGAAGATTCAACATCTTAAAAGTACCGATTCTAAAGGGAAATATCCAAAAACTCGTCTTAAAGCTGCAGATAGAAATTCACGTGATCAGAAAGTTACTGAAGCTATATTAGCAATGATCAAAGAAGATTGTAATATTCAGTACTGGAAGATAACAGAACGTTTAGCCAAAAAAGGTTTTACGATTTCACCTTCATCTGTTTGCCAGAAACTCAAATCACTAGGTATACATCGAAGATGGAAAACAGTTAAAACAACAACATATGAAAATAAAAAAAAATTACCATTAAATGCCTTTAAATTATCAAATGCTACAACATCAACAAACCCATCAGATGAAAGTGGAGGTGGTGGTGGTTATGATAATTTTGATAATTATGAACAAAATCTATTAAGTGGTGCTCATTTTTTAAGGAGCACTTTTTCTGATTAAATATATTTCGTTTTTTAAGCAGTAATAAAACCCAAATTCGAAAATTGCATAAAGCAGCTTTAAATCATTTAATTTTTTTGCAAAATGTATTTGAATAGTATTATTTATGAGAAACTCACAGTGAGAAATTTTAACATTATCGCTCGTGAGAAATATGTATTAGCCATTTTGAAAGTCCATTTTTTCATTACATATAATTTGAATAACAATCGTTGAGGTATTATTTTTAAACCACGAGTTCAGGTTAAAATTCGATAATTTTGCACAAAAAGAAAAATGCACTTGTAATGTAATTTAAACGATAATTTTATGAATTCAAAAATATGTATTTTTTTTTGTATTCAATATGTAAATCTACATAGTTCCACGTTAGACTATTAATTCTGTATTATACATTAATGTTGCGATGTTCTTTATATTATATAAACTATATTAATAAAGTTAATATTTTTAAAATATTGGTTGTCTATTTATATCGAAGTTGTGTAACTATTAAGCCAGGTAAATATAAATTAACCCTTATTCTATTCTTAGAAAATTTCGATATAATTTACCAATATAACAAATGTACAAGGATTTTTAAATCTAATACAAATTTTATAGTGTCATGAGTTGTACGAAAATAACAATCATAAATTGAGAATGACCTTTATTTGTTTTCTGAAAATAAACAATGAATATGCAATGAGTAGAGAAAGAAAATATATTTTTATAACTCATTGGAATTGGAAAGCATTAGAATTTACATTATATATCATTTATAAATTATAATATTGAAAGATCCCTGTGTTCTTTGGATTTTTCTTGACTCTCGGTCCACGCTTTAGCAATCATTTTCTTTGTTTCTGTATCACCACTTTGATACATTTTTTTCATTAAATTCATAATACCAGCAGTCGGATCATCCTTTAATTCATTATCATCAGTCTTCAGTGCTGAATCCTTAATATCTTTCGATCGTTTTTCAGTTAATGTTAAATGAGACCAATTTTCACCTTCTACTTTTTTTTTAATATAAATTGCCACCATATCAGTTTTTATTTTTTGATAGCTGCTTTCAATATTAATTTTTGAATGAAAATTTTTTATTACCAATCTATAATCTTTATTGTTTAGATTTTTAATAGTTAGAAGCATAGAATTATCAGTAAATACTGTGGTGACATCAGATTCAGTTAACTTTTGAACACCATCAAGTGTCACAAAAATTTTTACAAATTTTTCACTTTGATCCCAAGCATAACCATGTAGATCTACTAGGTATCTAATAATTTACAATTTAATTAAATATCGTAGTTTTTGCTACTTCCAAAATTACCGTTTATTTTCTGATGATCCAGAATTGTGGACAATACCAGTGCCTAAACTTGGTGTACCCTTTTTTTCAATTTCCGCTTTATGTTTAATTTCCAAATTAATAATATCAGTTTCAATTCTGTGCTGTGCTAACGAAAATATGTCTTTGATTCGCGAGCGTGTTGCTTTGCCAGACAATTCTTTCAATTCTTCTAGATCTTTCTTTAGCTAGTACGAAATAATTACAAAATTGGTTTAAAATAATTTTGTTTCCTTACCTCTTCAATATTCATTGTGAAAAAATTATTTAATATATTTTGCAAAAATAATAAAGGTACTGATAATTTTTTAATTGATAATGCGTCACGGTCGCCTGAAAGCTGAAACAACAATTAATTGAGGTTATTGAGTTTGGTTTGACACTGTTTGTATCAAAAACTCAGGTGTCAGAAATATAAAACTTTTATGGTGGAGATAGTCTCACCATACGCAACGACAACGCGCTACAGCGCAACATTCAAAACGGCGTAACAGATAATCTCAAAGCTTTGATAATATAATTTACAGGATACGCTATAACAACTAAAAAGTGAAGTCGTTTTCTGTGGGGGGAAGACTGAAATTTGATGAAAGCTCTTGACAACTGTCAATTATAATTTTATAGGGACGGCGTCAGTGAAGTTTTGAAAAGCTTTTTACAAATTTGGAAAAAGCTTTTTCTATACTGAAATAATTGTATCTGAAATAAATATGTTTTTTATATTATAATTAAAATAAGATATTTATATTAGGTATATGAAATTCGTTTATTATGGATTTTTTTTTTAATATTCAAAGAAATTGAATGAAATTTAATAAAATTCTTACATTTCCATAAATAAAATAAGTTTTTAGAATTTCTGCGATACGCAATAATCCTCTTCTATTAAATTTACAGCTGAAATCCATATCATTTTTATTTCCATATCTTGAGGAAATCTAAAATATATAATTTACTACGCTTCATATCAATTTTATCCTCACTACAACCCTGTCTGAAAAATATTTGCAAATGAAAGCTCTTTAAAACAGCTGATTTCGAGCAAGATTTTGACAATTTTGACAATTCGTGCGAGATTTTGCTCACTCGTTAGTGATTTTGACAACTAAATAGCTTTTAAAAACGACTTCACAGCTTGTAGGTGCAAATTAGTTCTATAGCGTATCCTGTAAATTATATTATCAAAGTCTCAAAGTTGTTATTGCGTAAATGACATAACACAGCTGATTTTAATCAGCTGTTTTATATTATTGAAAAAATTTAATAATTATTTTTTATCATCAAATGAAGACATTATACTTTAAAACTTATTATTAAAATTTGTAGCACCATCAATTTTTGAAATTATTTGATAATGAAATTAGTTGTCAAATTCCTGCGTTGAAAGTTCAATTTTTCGAACTTCTGCGTTTGCGCTGAGATTAACTAGTCCCATACATTTTATATAGGTTGAATATATATTTCTGACAGTGCGCTGTGGCGCGTTGTCGTTGCGTATGTTGAGAGACCAAGGTATATAGAGTATTTAATGGTAATATATTGCGCATGCATCATTCTTTCTCGTTCTCAAATTTTGTTGTCAAATGACGTCACTCAGGAGGTAAAGCATACAAAATAATATTTGATGCCGATACACAAAATATAAATTTACCTCCTGAGTGACGTATTGCGCAGTAGATGCCACAAATAAAACTGGGAATATATTACCATATAATAGTCTATATACCTTGTTGAGAGACTATCTCTGGGGTTACGTAAAAAGTCTCTTCACATACCCTGAAAACAAGAGTTAGGCGAAAAGTGAAAGCTTTATTATGGAAAATGGATTGAAAAATGAAAGGCAATTTTTAAACTCAATTATTTTGCATATATATTTATATTATTTTATGGTAATAATTTTTAAAATTTCATATTGTTTTTAATATAAAAATCACATTGTTGTTATCCAAATATATCATCTTCAGTACTTGTACATAAGTTATTTATTTCCCTAGACACTTAATAATATTTTTTCAGATTCATTTTTTCTCCTATAATATTAATTATAATTAATTATTTTTATTTGTTATAAAATTTAAATTATTCCTACTTAATTTTTTTTTGCCACGTACGTGTTGATTGTTAACTACAAAATTTTAAAAATGGATCATTCCTTTGACAAATATTTTTCAACGCAGCAAAACTATTGATTACAACTTTTTCAATTATATGATGTGGTAGTACGGCATTCTATGTATGAAGCCTATTTAATATGTGTTCTCTTTACTGGGCAGGGAAACTCAGCTGATCAAATTTTTGTCTACCATTTATACGGTACTTTACCTTGGGGTTTACATTAGATATTTTTTTGGACAGAACATATGTTTACTGTCTACGAAATATGAAGTGTAAACCAGACAGAACTTCTGTCTCGACAGAAAAATCAAGATTTTTCTCTAGACAACTTTTCAGATTTTTTTTGACATTTGTTAATTTGTAAATGGCGATATTTGATAAAAATGTAAGATTTGCTCCTGAAATTTAAAATTTAATAACTTTGCGGTGATTATTTAAACGAAAAAAATAGTTTACTACTAAATAAATAAAAAAATTATATTATTGAAGTATGAACAACTATTACTATATTATTTAAAATATTTTTTGAATAAGAATTGATTTCTTGTTGAAGACATGATTACAAATGAAATGTTAGACAGAAATGTCTGATATCAAATAGCCAGCGTGTTTTTTTACTTGCCAAAAAAAATTGTTAGACAGAACATTTCTATCAGACATTTATGGCTAGTGCAATCAGTGTATATAGTAGTCAAATAAAAGTTATTATGTACCGCAAAATTTATACTGAAATGGCAATAAAAAATTGTATTTATTCCCATTTTATGTTTTATATGTTTTATACTTAGATAGATATAACATAATATATAATGTATATAAATATTATAAATTATTATATATATATGTATAAAATTAAAAAGATTTTTAGTAATTCAATATTTATATATTTAGATGAAGCTATGAGAAATTTCTAAATGACAGTAGCGCAATGGGGAAAGTTAAGTACACTAAAACTTTGGTTATTTATAAAAAACTCTTCAAGTCTTTTAATCAAGCCAAGATACATAGCAAACGCAATACTAAACTAATGTATGAAGACAGCATATCAAATCAACACTAAGGACCAAGGTATATAGAATTTATAAGGTAATATATTGCGCATGTATGTTTTATCTCTTTCACACATTATGACGTAAGCTGGCGACAACTTTATATATATGCTAATAATTTCTGTGGTATTGTAAGGAAATATATGAAATATCATATTATTTAATTATAGATTTCTTGTAAAATATGAAAAAAAACCTTTTGAATATTTTAAGAATAAAAAAATATAAATTTACAGATTAGTTTAATTGATTGTTTTATTTAATTTTCTCTTATTACTAAAAATTTTTGTTTGTAAATCTGTCTCAATTTAAAATTCTTATTTTAAAAAATATTTTAAACTAAAAAAAAGTTTTTTTATATGTGCATGCAGATCAATATTTTCCGATGCTTCCATTAAGTTTTTAATAAAATTTTGACCAACTTTTAATTTATTTTCATTATTATAATTATTAAAAATATCCTCTAAATATTTTAATTTATCGAGAGAAATATTAGACCCCCTTCATTGATGTTGTCCGTCCAAGTAAATCCAGATGGTTCCATTTCCGAATATTCAACAAATAGTTGTGGATATTTTAATTTAAATCTTTTTAAAATATAACCAGCTAAATATTCCAAAGCGTCGTATTCCAAATCTGACAATTCTTGAAGATTGTCGATGTGATGTGAAGTGTTTGAAGATGGTTTCTCAATTGCCGATTCTTGAAGATGGCTAAAACTATTTTGTGTGTCATCCAAAATCACATCGTTTTCTTAGATGACAACATAAGATTGATCGAAAATTTTATATTGGCATTGGCAATAATCCGCGGTAAAATATACACACCAGATGGCCTATCGGCTGAAATTGAAATTAAACAGGTATTACTCTTGGGCGCATACTAACACCTCGCTGTTTAACGCATAAGGCTGGTGTGAACAGGCGCAATCTGAAACTCCAATTTTCAAACTCTTCGCAGCATTTGCGGCCGTAAAATGTGAGGTTAAATCACACGATCTTGGTGGCCAATTTACGTGAAATTATTCGTTTATCAAAAGTTTCTTTGAATAAATCAATGGTAGCGTGCGCTAGCGTCCGTCCTGTTGGAACCATATGTCAGCAAGATTAATGCCAGCTAATTGAGGTACGAAAAAACTTCTAATCATGTCTCTGTATCATTCACCGTTGATAGTAACATTCTCCCCATCATCGTTTTTGAATACATATGGGCCAATGACTCCGCCGGGCGATGGCCCATAAAGCGCACCTAACAATAATTTTCTGTGGATGTAATGGTGCTTCGACAAAAGCTTGTGGATTATCTTCACTCCAAATGCGAAAATTTTGCTTATTTACTTACCAAAAATGAGCTTCATCCCGGAACAAAATTGTATATGGAAAATGAAGATCAATATCTATTTGTGCTTCGACCCTTTGGCTGAACTGGTGGCACATACGATGGTTGTTTCGTTTTAATTCCTGCACAAATTGAATCTTAAAAGTTTTTAAGCCAAGATCCTGTCGTAATATCTTCCATAAAGTGGATGGACACAACCCCATTTGCTGAGAATGGCGACGAATTCATTGATTTGGGTCTTCTTCAATGCTTTGCTGTACAGCGGCTACAGCTTGATCGGTGTCTTACGGGATGACATTATCATTAAGAATAAACGTGATGCGAAAACGATCCATAGTTATTCGAATTAGCCGCTCTGATAGACGAATATTATTACCATAAAATGGACGAAGTGCACGTAAGTTTGATGAACAGAACAAAAAATTTCAACAATTTGCAAGCTCTGGTGTAAGTCTATCCGTAATGAAATGCCAAACCAACTATACAAAAAGCAAAAGCAACATCAGCTGTTAAATCGGTTGTCAAATTAAGCAGTGTTGCCAACTCAAAGTTGTGAACTTTAAAAGAACACCCTTTAGTAAGTGTTGTAGGTTGTAACTATCTCCAGCGGAAGCTTCAGACACAAAAGCTAAACAGCGGTCTAAAATATGAACATTCAGAAAAAGCCCATATATGTTTATCAGCAAAAATGAAAATGAAAACTTTTATTTGATAACAAGCCACTAGAAAAGGTAAACAGTACTAAATACTTAGATTTAACGGTGGTAAAAGACGCTAATAATTAATAATACATAGATCAGAAATTATAAAAAGAATCCAAAATGGATTGGAACCTCAACCTTTAGAAGAATAAACAAGATCCATTAGATCTTGCGTTATAAATAGTCTAATTCTAATCTAATAAAAAAAAAATTGTTCATTTTGTATTGTAAATATATTTATTAACTTAACATTGAAAATAATACATAATGCTTTTTAATTAATTTGTAAATGCATAGTTCTTAAATATAAAAATGTTTCTTTTTTGAGATAGCTTTATTTAATATTTATTGAACATATTTTTTTGATAATAAATATAAAAGCTATTCCTATAGTAATGGCTCCGACTGCAATTGCCATTTCCCTGTTTTTTGAAATAAATATATTTAAAAATAAATATGAGATGCAAACTTTGAGAATACTGAATTATAATTATAATACTATGACAAAATACATAAGGCCCTTATGATTGAAGTCGACTCGACACTCGACTCTCGCTTCGCGTCAATTTTGATAGTTTGGTATGATTGAACTCGCCAGTGAGTTTTAGCGAATCGTGGAATATAATCGGTATGACTGAACTTGCTGTCAACTAAAGTCGACGATTTCTTAGTCCAGAAATTACTGAGCGTGGGTTACAAATTTAAAAAATAATTTTAAAAGTTTAAATCAACGATATAGGGTATAGTCGTCTCGCTCTTTTGTTCACCAGCATGTCAAAATTTAAAAATTTGTAATAAGAGACGGACTAGGTTTTTTATTTTGAATTATAGAATCATTTATATTACTATGTGAAACTATTGAAAAAGTAAGGTAAAAAATACTGAATATTATTTGTAGAAAAATATTAAAATGCGTTTTCCTTCTTGATATTTAACTTATACCAAAATAACTAAAGATGCATCACATATGTCTTTTACCTCCAGCAACATAAAATAAAAACAAAATTAAGATTAAATGTTAATAAAAATAGTTAGGCGAAAAAAAGAACTACTAATATTCATCTTTACAAAGTAATAAAATTTAATTTAACTAAATATATTTACATAAAAAAATAAAAACATTATGTCTTTCAACAGCTGTCCTTTATTCTCTGCCACTGTTGTAATCATATATTTAAAGCATGAACAATAGGAAATATTGAAATAATTACAGTATTTTGAAATTTTATTTAATTATTGCTTTTTGTATTTATAAAAATTAATAGACTAAATAAAAAAGAACCGACCCTGCTATAAAAATTATCAGCTGATGAATTTCGTCGGATGAGTTTTGAAAAGATCCATTTGACATCAACTCAGTTTCGACTAAAATTTATCTAATTATCTAAAAAAAAGTGCACACAGTAATTTAATTTTAATTTTTACAATTAGTGAAGACTTTTTATCATATTTTATTATGCTCCTATCCATATATTCAAGTACCTAATTCAATAGTCAGTAATTGTGAAAATGGCATATGAGGTTTTTCACAATTCGGTAGACGATTTGATTTTGACAGGTTGGTTAGCAGAGAAAAGGAAGTAATTTTTTCACAGCTTCATAAACATTTTTCTTGATATATGGAATTTACTATGAGTTAAAAAGAGATGGAACATTTATGCTCCTTCCATATTACATTTATGTAATATTTTTTCTAATTCGTTGGTTTAAATTGGGTGTTAAATATTTAATATTATTTTTAAAGTGATATTTTATAGTTCAACTCGCGTAGGTCGATTTCAAATATAACAAATTTTTTGGACGTCGAGATGAATGTCGAATTAACTTCAATCATAAGGGGTTTATGTTTTTGTTTTAAGTTTACATTTACAAAGTTTTTTTTATTTAACAGTATAAACGTAAACACAGCACATTTTGTTTAAAGCAATGTACGGTGTACGCAATGTAGATAAATAGTATATTTGTTTGAACATTGTGTGTACAAGATTATTAGATAGTTTTTTATTTAGGTAATCGAGCAAGCTTTATATACTTTTCGTTTTTCGGATCTGTGAATTCAAATGTTATTACAGATAATTAATATTATTAATGTACAGAAAAAAGATAACTAAATGCATCAAAATTTTGATTACCTACCTATTTTGTTTACAAAATAAATGTTTGTGCAAATACAAGTTGAAATTAATTACATGTTATTATGCGTTTTATTGTGATTTAGGTATTTAATTGTTAATTAAAGGTATTGTTTTTTAGACATTTGGATTATTAAAAGAAAGCAATTTTATCAAGACTTGCATTTCTACATTACGAATTTTGCAATATATAATTATATTCTACACACGTACACAGTCTATAAAAATAATTCTATATATATAATAAATTAACTTACCTCACTGGATACAGATTATTTTTAGATGAATCTGCTGAGGCCAGTTCACCAATTAAATATTTCTTCATCATAATTCTATAAAACACATTAATAATCATTATCCAAATTTGAAAATTCTTGCATTTATTATGAATCTATGTATTTATGAGATATATTTTATATATTATAGGTATTATACATATATGTTAAATTTAATTTGATTTCTTACTTAGCTTCATCACTATGACCAACATCTACGAAATCTTTAGTTGCGTCTTTGCCTCCAGCTTCATCTAAAACTTCTTCACCTCCAGGATGCTAGTTAATAGAAATAAATTATTATAAGAATTATCGATTGTAGTTTCAATATTTACCTCATTTCTAAATTTAGTCAAGTCGTAGACTCTATTTTCAATTATAATCCACAAATCATTAGGTTTGTCATGCTTTTTAATTTCTTCTAATGAAATTTCTCCAACAACAGACATGGTTTTTAAGATACTATTATTAAATAAACTATTACCTTAGAGCTTAAAGAGTATAAAACTATTACTGCTTTTTGATTTTTCGCTTCCTAATCCTATCCTAACTAACTAACTATGTACTTCCTCGATAACTCGTGTATGTCTTCTAATGTCTTATGTCATATTGGTCATATTCATAATACAAAAAGATATAAAATATCATAAAATAACCCCAGAGTTAGTCTCAACATACGCAACGACAACGCAATACAGCGCACTGTCAGAAAAATATTCAAACCTATATAAAATGTATGGGACTAGTTAATCTCAACGCAAACGCAAAAGTTCGAAAAATTGAACTTTCAACGCGCGTAAAGTTGCCAACGAATTTGACAACTAATTTCATTATCAATTTATTTCAAAAATTGATGGTGCTACAAATTTTAATAATAAGTAATAATTTAATAATAAATTTTAATAATTTTAATAATAAGTTTTAAAGTATTATGTCGTCATTTGATGATAAAAATAATTATTAAATTTTTTCAATAATATAAAACAGCTGATTAAAATCAGCTGTGTTATGTCATTTACGCAATAACTTAACTTTGAGATTATCTGTTACGCCGTTGTGAATGTTGCGCTGTAGCTATCTCCACCATAAAGATACCAATAATAGCCCAAATAGATGTGCGTTTTTTTGGTGCTTTGAGGCATGCTTTAAAGCGTGCAGCAAAATTTAGAAATAGAGATATCTTGCTTCGGCGCAACGCAGTGCTTTGCAGCCATGTAATTAGTTACATAGAAAACCCATTTGTTCTAAATAATATTTGCAGCAAAGGATGCCTCAACGCACCTAAAAAACGCACATGTACTTGGGCCATAACGCAATATTGCAATCAATATAAACAACCTAAACCCTTCAGGTATTATGTACCTGATGATAATTTGGACCAAAAATTACTGTGTAAATAATATGATAAATAAAAATGTTTTAATGTTTTAATTGGGTTTAGTCTCAGCGTGTTCTGTCAGTTTATTTTATATGCAAATCAATAAAAAAAGAATTTTCAAAAATAAAATTAAATGTTAATGAATACAAATTTATTTTTAATTTAATATTTGGTTTATTTTTCAATTTCTCAAGAATTTCCAAAACATATTATCAAAATTATTCCAATTTTCCTTATTTTTCAAAGCCATCTAAATGAATTTGAAATAGTTTTATTGTTTACATTTCTAATTAAAAGAAAATTTTTTATGTGTAATTACTAAATTTTGTCATCCTATTAATTTGTATAGAAAAATAATATAATTTTATATGGATATATTATGGATATGGATATATTATTATATTAACATTACAAAAATAAATTAAAATTTATACACAATATGGTTTCTTTGGATTGGATGACCATTTTTGGTATAATGAAGAGTTAGAGTTTTGACACTATAACATAACGTATTCGCGTTATTGTTCAGCATAACTTCCCAGTTCTTTTAAACCCTTAATGCAGGATCTATGATTTAATTTAAAACTATTATCGCAAAGTTGCAGTGATACACACAACGATAAAATTTTGCTGACTACACTACTACAATATGATGGATATTATGATTTTTTGTAATAGGTTATGCATGGCAACTCTATTTCTGTTTGTTATTTTCTTTTTCCAAAAAACAAATATTTTATAATTTTCTGGTCCGTGCAGCTTACTTACTCTATGTTGGTACAAAATAACTATCGGCAACCTAATTCTAGACCTTTTATCATTCTATTTATCAAGTTCTAACAAATGTAATGTCTATTTGAAGTCTTCCTTCAAATAGACATCCTAATAGGAATAAAAATTTGGGTGCGGGAGCTGAGGTGCAGATTCAATTTTGTATCGGCTGTCAGTCGAAATTGAGAATTGTGATCTATTGAGGAAGGGTGGTACTCATTCTATTATTCCTTTCTAAATGCTTTGTGTTTAATAGTTAATCTAATAAAAATATTTCATGTGGACATGTCGCCTTTTCTTCCTCGAATTGTAAAGGGATTATTAGCCGAGGTAAAATGCAGAAGAGACTCTACTGAATGGGAGTGGTCTGAAAAAGCTGTAAAGGACTTGGTGAAAAAGTTAAAAAAATCTGGAGCATTGGAAGAGTTGGAAAGAGCAATAGTAGCAAAAGATTGCAATACTAAGTGTGTTGCATTACCAAGAAGTAAACCAGTAAACGGTGAAAGTTTACGTAAAGGTTTGCCACACGTAATTTGTTGTAGATTATGGCGATGGCCTGATTTACAAAGTCAAAATGAACTAAAACATCTTGAAAATTGTGAATACGCATACCAACTAAAAAAAGATGATGTTTGTATTAATCCTTATCACTACAAAAAAATAGAATTATCTATTCTTGTACCAAAATCTATACAATTACTACAGGGTAATATTTCCGATTATCCAATAGATGGACAAAGTAATCAAGTGGCAAACAATACACAGTCTATCAATGCTCTAAGAACTTCACCGAATACACTTATGGACACAACTTTGGGCCAACAAATACCAAGCAATACAACTATGATCGATTCTAGCGGAAGTGGACTAAGTGTAGGAAGTATTTCAAATGCAGAAACTCCACCACCAGGTTATATGTCTGAAGATGGTGATCCTATGGATCAAAATGACAATTTGAATATGAACAGATTGACTCCAAGTCCACCTTTAGATGCCCAGCCTGTATTATACCATGAACCAGCATTCTGGTGTTCAATAAGCTATTATGAATTAAATACTCGAGTTGGAGAAACATTTCACGCATCACAACCATCAATTACTGTTGATGGATTTACTGATCCATCAAATTCCGAAAGATTTTGTCTCGGTTTATTATCAAATGTTAATCGTAATGATGTTGTTGAACAAACTAGAAGACATATTGGTAAAGGAGTACGTTTATATTATATTGGTGGTGAAGTTTTTGCTGAATGTTTAAGTGATTCAAGCATTTTTGTGCAAAGTCCAAATTGTAATCAAAGATATGGCTGGCATCCTGCAACAGTTTGTAAAATACCACCCGGCTGTAATCTTAAAATTTTCAATAATCAGGAATTTGCTGCATTGCTTTCACAATCTGTATCCCAAGGATTTGAAGCAGTATATCAATTAACGAGAATGTGTACTATTCGAATGTCATTTGTTAAAGGTTGGGGTGCTGAATATAGACGTCAAACAGTTACTTCAACTCCATGTTGGATTGAACTGCATTTAAATGGCCCACTTCAGTGGCTTGATCGAGTTTTGACACAAATGGGATCTCCAAGACTTCCATGTAGTTCTATGTCTTAATTGTATTTTTCAAATTGATAATAAATAAACTATATTTGACTTTAATTGTGTTATTATATTTTTATATATTTACTAATTATATATTTTAAATGGATATCACTATAAGACTAGCTGCAGACTTTCAATATTTAAAGCAAATGAATCTTCACATTTTTAATCAATCTATTTTTTGTTTATTAATATGATCCAATAAATTTTAAAATTAGTTTGAATATAAATTATGGAAAATTGTAATTTAGCTGATGTAATATTTTCAAACTATAATTTTTTTGCATATATGTAAATCATATATAAATGTTAATTCCATTCAAATGTAGTGAATAATTAAATATATAGTAATATACTATGTACATATATTTAATTAACTTTATTCGTATGGATATATGTATATAACTACACATAAAATACAAACTTTAAATTATAATGAACATCCAAGAAATAAACTATGTAATATAATTTAGATGTGTATGTATACATTACATAGTCGAATTCTAGGGTATTATCTTTTGTTTGTACATTTAATCCCATTTGGGATAGTTTCACATCGGCTATATATATTTCGTATATTTATACTCTGCGCTTGATTTTTTTTGACTAATGTAGGATACGAACTTCCACATATGATGAAACCAAACAAATACAACATTAGTACTTACTTTCCAAAATTATTCACCCAATCCAATCCTCAACAAATTACCTGTCAAATCCATCTATTTTTCATAATTAATACACACAAACGTAATTTTAATTCATCAAATTTATTTGAAACAAAAACCCAAAGTTTTAAAAAGTATTTATATATTTAAATAAGGAAAAATCTGTATTTAAGAAATAAAAAAAAATTCAAAATCTATAAAATATGGAATTTTGAAAACAAAATTAATTTTGTTGCTTTCCTCCTCGAAGACGCAAAACTAAATGAAGAGTTGATTCCTTCTGAATGTTGTAATCAGACAAGGTACGCCCATCTTCTAATTGCTTGCCAGCGAAAATCAAACGTTGTTGGTCTGGTGGAATTCCTTCTTTATCTTGAATCTTGGCTTTAACATTTTCAATTGTATCTGATGGTTCAACTTCAAGGGTGATAGTTTTACCAGTCAAAGTTTTAACAAAAATTTGCATACCACCACGTAGACGCAATACTAAATGTAATGTAGACTCTTTTTGAATATTATAGTCTGATAATGTCCTACCATCTTCTAACTGTTTACCAGCAAAAATTAAACGTTGTTGATCTGGTGGGATACCTTCTTTGTCTTGAATTTTAGCTTTTACATTTTCAATTGTATCAGAAGGTTCAACCTCAAGAGTAATAGTCTTTCCAGTCAATGTTTTGACGAAGATTTGCATTCCACCACGAAGACGCAAGACCAAGTGAAGAGTTGACTCTTTTTGAATGTTGTAATCAGACAAAGTTCTACCATCTTCCAACTGTTTGCCAGCAAAAATCAAACGCTGTTGATCTGGTGGAATCCCTTCTTTATCCTGAATCTTGGCTTTAACATTTTCAATTGTATCTGATGGTTCTACTTCGAGAGTGATGGTTTTACCAGTCAATGTTTTAACGAAAATCTGCATACCACCACGAAGGCGCAATACCAAATGTAAAGTAGATTCTTTCTGAATATTGTAGTCGGACAAAGTACGTCCATCTTCTAGTTGTTTACCTGCGAATATCAAACGTTGTTGGTCTGGTGGTATTCCTTCCTTATCTTGAATTTTTGCCTTAACATTTTCGATGGTATCTGAGGGTTCCACCTCCAATGTAATAGTTTTACCAGTCAAAGTTTTGACGAAGATTTGCATACCACCACGAAGACGTAAAACTAAATGAAGAGTTGATTCTTTTTGAATATTGTAATCAGAAAGAGTACGTCCATCCTCTAATTGTTTACCAGCAAAAATCAAACGTTGCTGATCTGGTGGAATTCCCTCCTTATCTTGGATTTTAGCTTTAACATTCTCAATTGTATCAGAAGGCTCAACTTCAAGGGTGATGGTTTTGCCAGTCAATGTCTTCACAAAAATCTGCATACCACCACGAAGACGTAAAACTAAATGAAGAGTAGATTCTTTCTGAATATTGTAATCAGAAAGTGTACGTCCATCCTCCAATTGTTTACCAGCGAAAATCAAACGTTGCTGATCTGGTGGAATTCCTTCTTTATCTTGAATCTTGGCTTTAACATTTTCAATTGTATCAGAGGGTTCTACTTCTAAAGTTATAGTTTTCCCAGTTAACGTCTTAACAAAAATCTGCATACCGCCACGTAGGCGCAAAACTAAATGAAGCGTAGATTCTTTTTGGATATTATAGTCGGACAAAGTGCGTCCATCCTCCAACTGTTTACCAGCGAAAATCAAACGTTGCTGATCTGGTGGAATTCCCTCCTTATCTTGGATTTTAGCTTTAACATTCTCAATTGTGTCAGAAGGTTCAACTTCAAGCGTAATTGTTTTGCCAGTCAAAGTTTTTACGAAAATTTGCATACCACCACGTAAACGTAATACTAAATGTAGAGTTGATTCTTTTTGGATATTGTAGTCGGACAAAGTACGTCCATCTTCTAGTTGTTTGCCAGCGAATATCAAACGTTGTTGGTCTGGTGGTATTCCTTCTTTATCTTGAATTTTTGCCTTAACATTTTCGATGGTATCTGAGGGTTCGACTTCAAGCGTAATTGTTTTGCCAGTCAAAGTTTTTACGAAAATTTGCATACCACCACGAAGACGTAATACCAGATGAAGAGTTGATTCTTTCTGAATATTGTAATCAGAAAGAGTACGTCCATCCTCCAATTGTTTACCAGCAAAAATCAAACGTTGCTGATCTGGTGGAATTCCCTCCTTATCTTGAATTTTAGCTTTAACATTCTCAATTGTGTCAGAAGGTTCAACTTCAAGCGTAATTGTTTTGCCAGTCAAAGTTTTTACGAAGATTTGCATACCACCACGAAGACGTAATACTAAATGTAATGTAGACTCTTTTTGAATATTGTAATCAGAAAGAGTACGGCCATCTTCCAATTGTTTACCAGCAAAAATCAAACGTTGCTGATCTGGTGGAATTCCCTCCTTATCTTGAATTTTAGCTTTAACATTCTCAATTGTGTCAGAAGGTTCAACTTCAAGCGTAATTGTTTTGCCAGTCAAAGTTTTTACGAAGATTTGCATACCACCACGTAAACGTAATACTAAATGTAGAGTAGATTCCTTTTGGATATTGTAATCGGACAAAGTACGTCCATCTTCTAGTTGTTTGCCAGCGAATATCAAACGTTGTTGGTCTGGTGGTATTCCTTCTTTATCTTGAATTTTTGCCTTAACATTTTCGATGGTATCTGAGGGTTCCACTTCCAATGTAATAGTTTTCCCAGTTAACGTCTTAACAAAAATCTGCATACCGCCACGTAGACGCAAAACTAAATGAAGTGTAGATTCTTTTTGGATATTATAGTCTGACAAAGTACGTCCATCCTCCAATTGTTTACCAGCAAAAATTAAACGTTGCTGATCTGGTGGAATTCCCTCCTTATCTTGGATTTTAGCTTTAACATTCTCAATTGTATCAGAAGGCTCAACTTCAAGGGTGATGGTTTTGCCAGTTAATGTCTTCACAAAAATCTGCATTTTGTGGGTATTTTTTTATTTCACAATGTCCTAAAAATAAAGCAAATTATTTAAATTATATTGTATACAATTATATTGAAATTAATATTGCTATTAATGTTGGTCAGAATAACGCATTTTTTTCAATTGAAATAGTTTTTTCTTGCTGATGCAAGAAATCAATATATTAGATATTTAGTGAGTCAGCCATTTTGTTAATATTGAAAAAAAAAAAAAAATCTATTACTCTATTTCTATTCTATTATTAGTACAAAATGCAAGTATAGAAATATTTATTTTTTACTGCTGTAATTTTAGAAATTATCTCTTTAATTATTGCTGTAATTTCACAAATTATCATTTTCATTAAACTTTGTTCATTCAATACAAAAGAACAAAGGAAAAAAATGCCAACGGCCATTTTGTGAAAATAAAATATTCCAGAACTATCTAATTTTCATTACGTATTTTTAAATATTAATTTTCTTTTATATAAAAATAAAATGAAACTTTCATTTTTATTATTGTATTTCAATTTCTTTTTCAATTAAATCAATTATAAAATAAAAATTATTCTTTTATGCAACGAAAATTTAAAATAGAAAAAATAAATCAGGTCAAAACCCACAACTCACCTTCAAAGAAAAAATCACTTATTTAGAATTTTCCTGATGATCAAAAAAGATTCTATTTTATTTAAATTGTTTTTAATTAAAAATTTTCAAAGCTATCTTTAATTTAATTTTATGGTTTTTAATTACACTTTGCAATTTTCATTAATTTTACAGTTTTTATTTTATATATTTCAACACTTTATATGAACTAGTACGAACAGAAGCTGAATTTTAAATATTGGATTTTAGCTATTCAACCCTGTATTTATGCCTTTTCATTTATTTACCCACACTATTATAACATACCCCATCTGGAATTATGTATGTACACAATGGAAATAATTCTTTGTTCAATAATTTATATGCGTATATATACATATATAAATATCTTTTTAGTAATAAATTAAGTATGAAAACAACAAAAATTTTAATGACAAAATGGACAATAACATGTTCAAGTTCAAATCTAGTTAAAAAAATAATGAATTAAGAAGAATATTCCAGAAATAGATTTATATTTGAAAATTTTATTCTGATGAAATTAGTAATGCGTCATCATTGGTAAACACACACACTACTCCAAAGCAGGAAAAGAGGCGATTGTTTGTTTCATAGTATGCGTTTAGTAGGGGAAATTTATGAGATCGAATGCGAATGTTGAATTTTAGTTTTTTAATGCAGATATTGTACCTGTGTAGTTTTATAAAGCTCCCCATAGACAATACAACTTGGTCTTCCAACTTGTTCTTCAACCATCAAAATGGTTGAAAAAATTGTCAAGTTGAATCGTCTGTAGGGCAGTTGTCCAACCATTTTGATGATTGAAGAACAAGTTGAAAAATTATCAAAAAAATTTGATTTTTACGGGCGGAGCCTATGGTTGTCGATTAAAGTTGAATTGTGTGTGGGGCAGTTGAACAACCAAAGTGACGTTACTTCACTTTTTATGTCAGAAACTGCAAAAGCAAAGCAAGTATGCAAGCGATTATGCGAAACACAATCAAACAATATTCGTAATTACACATACATAATATTAATATAATATAATATAAATTTGATGGTTGAACAAATGTTTGAGAAACAGTTGAAATGTGTGTGGGGTTGTCTGTCAACAAGTTAGAAACCAAGTTGAAAACCAAGTTGAATGGGAGGCATAACTTTGATCAGAATCAGAAATATGTATTTTTAAGATTAATCTCCAATGTAGTTTCGAAGTCAAACTTTGCTGCAAATTGCGAATATGCAAACTTAAATTAGTATTCTTGGATATGCTTTATAGTAAATCAAAGTATTGTAGTATAAAAAGTTTTAATAGACACTCAATTTGTACGTAAAATATTAAAGCCTTACCCAAACCAATGCGTTTTTTTGTAGCGGTAGCGGTGCGGAAACGCGCGGAAATTCGTATAAATAGGCCAAACAGACGCGGAAAAACGTCCAAAGAAGTATTATTAATGAAAAAATTATATGTTAACATTAAAGTGTATTCTGTTTTTTTTTTTTTTACTTTTTTTAAAGAAAAAAATTAAATTTATAAAAGGAAGTTTCAATTTATAATTAAAGAAGTTTAAATTTGTAATTTAAATTTTCTTACTATTTTCATTTAGTTCATATTCATTATCATCCCATATTTTATCTTTTTTCCTTATATATTTTATACTCTTTGTGAGATAAATTGTACAATATTGGATTTTTTTTTACTATTTCAATAAATTTTTCCATACATATTAAAAACATTTAACACAAAATTTAATTAAATAATTTAATTTTTAAATAACTACAATGCTTTTTAATTAATTTTTTTTGACAATGTTCGGAAATCGTAGAAAAATGCTATTTGACAATTGTTGCGGAAAAAATTTAATAAAAAACGCGCGGCAAAAAACGTAGTAAAACGCGCGGACATCGCGTTAAGTGAGAACCAGAAAGACGCGGCAAAGCGTTGTGCGCGTTTGACTTTTAAAAGTGTTAAATAAAAGTAGAACTGATACCGAGTTACCGAGTTACCCATAATGTAGCGTCGCGTTGATGCGACAATTTGCCGCGACGCGTAAGTAGACCTACTTTCTACTTTTGCCGCGTGTTAAATGATAAATTTTCATTAAGTAGGCATGTGTCAATGGACAAAAAGTAGAAAATGTTAATAAATAAATGTATATTTTAAGTTAATTACCACTTAGTTTGTAGAGTTATAAATAAATGTAATGCTTGAGTTACATTGTCGCTTTCATTACGCACTCTAAACGCATTCGAACGCGGTCTACAAAAAGAGTAGACACAATAGAAAACGTAGATGTGGTAAATAACAACTGTTTGTTTACATTTTTTTTACAGAAAAATATTATTTTTAAATTTAATTTTGTAAATTCTTAAATTCTTGAATTTAAATTAATAAAATACTTTTTGAAATTTTGAATTGAATTGAAATTTTTTTTTTTAATTTTTAAATTTTTCTATATTTTGACACTGCAAAGCGCGATGAAAGCGAAAAAATTAAAAGTTGGCCAACTTTTATGTATGCTACGTTTAGACTGCGTGCATTGTAACTACTTTCATACAACTCCATACATTTCAACTTTATTTTGACAAATGCGTCTAGGAAGCGTCAATTGTAGTTGCGGTATAATAAAAAAAAAAGAACACGACTTTTTTAATAAAATTTTTACAATTTTTTCCTTTTGACTTTAACGCTTCAAAATTCGAAATGAAACGTGAAGCGACATTTTGCCGCGTCATTCTAGTGTGGGCAACCTGATAAGCCGCCATGTAATTAAATGTAGGGGGAAAAAGCGCCGCGGTTGCGAAAAAAACGTATTGTTTGGAGAAGGCTTAACAAACAGTAATGCAATTTGTTATGCCGTCCATACATTATCAAACGTGTTGTACAACGTGTTGTGAATCGGGTTGTAAATTTTCCCCACACACACTTCAACTCGTTTTACAATCGATATTGCAACCATCATAAATTAATGTTTTTTTTTTACTATTTTTTATATGTCAAAATGAAAATACCTATTTTTTAAATAATAATTTGCCTAATCACAAAAATATATTTTTTAATTTCTTTATTTGCTTGACAACAAATGCAAACGCGGCCACTTCAATTTTTAATTTTAAAATAATTTTTTTGGCAGTAAACTTCAAAAATGTCATTTTGGTTGTACAACTTCCCCATACACTATACAACTTCAACCATCAACCAACGACACGCCCACTTAAATTAAAATATTTTAATATATCTTCAACCGATTTACCAACCGTTGTCAACTTGCCCACACACGATACAACTTGACCAAGTTGTACAACACGTTGTATGGGCCGCATTAGGTGTAGGTCATAGAAAACAAGAAAACTGTCACAAAAACAAGGATGCATTATGTAGTAATCTGTAATCACTTATTATTCTCACAAATTTGTGATAGTTTTTTAGTTTGTTATGAAATGTTGGTGTCACTTATTGCTATTTTTATAACACAGTTTTAATGAGACGTTAGTATGTCTCACTCAAATGAGCTATATAAATTTTTTTTAATAATTTTATGTCTTGGAGTTGGAACTTTCTATTATCGGATGATATTTTTTTCTACTTTGTCCAAATATAGTATTTAAAGAAAACAATGTAATTTCTCCACACGTCGCCTTGTATACCCGAACCCGAGTAGTACACCTTGCAGCGAATGTGCGTCCTCCCGCTAAATTTCAAAACAAAAAATTTATTTTATTAATTTGATAAAACACACTTTGATCAATTTAGTATCTGTTACGAGTAGTTAGTATAATTATGAATCAACTTTTTTTCTAAGTGTTTTTGAGGTCGGGGAGTAGAAAAATGAAATATAAAAGTGTCCAGAACACTTGTGCACGTATCCAAAATTGCACAGCGATATCTTCTAGAACCCCTCGTCAGATATTAATAAAATACACACACGTTCACTCTGATGCCCGTACAAGATTTGTGCACGTACCCAAAATTGCACAGCGATATCTCAGCGATATCTTCTAGAAGGGTTGGGTACGTAATCCTACTAAAAATATCCCGATTCTAAAATCCCGATTCCAAAATCGCAAAAAAAAAAATCTCGAAAAAAAAATCCTGAAAAAAAAAATCCCGAAAAAAAATATCCCGAATTTCAAAATCCCGAATGGCTGTGCAATTTTAGGTCTTAAAAATCGCGCGATTTTTAAGACCTAAAATTGCACAGCCATTCGGGGTTTTTAAAATTCACACACTAATGGTGTTACACGAATTGAGAAAATCATTATTGCCTGAAATAAACTGGATTTTGAAATATTAACCCTTTTAAATTATAAATCCTTTTAAATTAAGAAATTGCTATAAAAATTCATGTTAGAATTTTATTATTTTTTACTTGTACTTTTTATTGTCTGCAATGCAACTCTAATTGTATTCAATGCCATTATTATGTACATATTTATTTTACTATTATTACTAAATGTATTTTTATATATTATGTACATTTTTATTTTTAAATGAATTAAATATATCTTATGTAGTATTAAAATGAATTTTCTTTGATAATAATTTAAAAAAAGGTTAAAAAATACAAGAAAAAAAAACAAAATCTAGAACAAAAATATATAAAAAATATTAATAAAAATACAATAAAGAGGAACTAAAAAACTGCACCACGTTTAAGGCAGCAAAAAATTCTGGCCAGCACAAAATTTTTCGGGATTTTCGGGATTTTTCAGGATTTTTTTTAAAAGATTTTTTTTTTTGGGTTTTTTTTTTGTAGAATATTTATTTTCGGTATTTTCATTTTCGGGATTTATAAAAATGAAGGATTTTGACATTTCGGGATTTTTTCAGCTGGATTTCGGACCACTCCCCTTCTAGAACCCCTCGTCAGATTTTAATAAAATACACACACGTTCACTCTGATGTCCGTACAAGATTTGTTGCGGCAGTTTCAGTAGAACCATGTTGGAGTTTCCCGTTTAGGTGGAGAGCCATGTGTTTTGCTCTACGGGAAAATTAAAAAAGAAATATATAGCTCAGATTTAGATGAAATTTTATACATAGGTTGATATCACGATTGTGCACAAGTGTACCTAGTTAGAAGTCTGTACATTCTGGGGGTCTATAGTAAAATTTCCAATTAATATTTCATATGCTCTAGACTAGACCTAGAGCATATATTAATTATTATCTGAATTTTTGGTACACATGATATTTTCCTGTATGATGTACTTGGTGCAGTTAAAATTTAAACTCGGTCGTTCTGTTAAAATCTCCAATTACATTTCATAAGTTCAATGCTGTATAGAGTACATCATACAGTAATTGTCATCCGATTTTCATGATATTTCACACAAAGGTTGATGTAGTCAAGTCATCATCTATTTGTAGTCTGTAGGTTTTCTTGCAAAAAATCGAGATTTTTTAAAATTTATCTAGATAAAAAAAAGATTGATTTTTTTCGGTCAAAGAAATTTAAAAATTGATCTAGATAAAAAAAAAATGATTTTTTTGAAAAAAAAATGATTTTTTTGGTCAAAGAACACCTTGAACATTACCATACTTCGCGCTTGGCTAGGTATTAATTGGTATATTTACAAAAAATATTTTAATTTTTATAATAAACTATAAGTACCAACTGAAATAATTTATAATTCTTAGTTTCTTTATAAAAAAAATACTAAAAAAATATATATTATAATAATAATAAAAATACTAATAGGTCGAACATCTTTATTTCGTATTCGGACGGGACTAAAAAAAATACGAATTATAAAGGAATACGAAATAAAAAGATTTTTTTTTTTTTAAATCCTATAGAGATGAAAATCGAGCGAAACAAAAAGTACAACCAATGATGTTTAATGAAGTAATAATAAATGAAAAACAACGAATAGAACACAAATTAATAAAATTAATATATTATGTGCAAAAAATTAATTAAATAACAACAAAAATTAACGAGTTTAAAACCTTAACACATGAATTCATTAATTTCGTGCAAATATGAGAAATATTTTTGTGGAACATTTTCATTTTGCTGCAAAAAAGTGTACATATTTTGCGCGGAACCTTTAGCCTCTGTGGCAGAAATCAAACTACCAAACCCTGCCAAATTAGATCTATAGCTAAATTTTTAAAATAGCAAAATACGAATTGCATAGGTCTATTTATATGGGAAATTAAATACGAAATAAACAGTATACGAATTAAAGAGGATACGAATTATAGCTGGAATTTTGTTTGAAATTTAAAATGCCGGACTGGGAATACGAATTAAACAGGAAATACGAAATAAACAGTATACGAAATAAAGAGGTTCGACTAGTAATTAAGTTCAGTATTAAAATTAAATCTATTTAGTAACATTTAGATTAGAAAATAGATTATTTTTTTATTTTTTTCTAAAAAATCAAAATCAAACCAAATTAAATCAAAACCAGACCAAGACTTATGTAACTTATTGTATCAAAAATCATCTGTAAAAAGAGAAAACATATTTTTATATCAACCACCACAATATAACTTTTTAACAACTAAAATTAATTTTGCAACCGTATCTTCATTTTTATATTTAGCTTCTTTCTTCCAATGAAACCTATATTCCTCTTTCATATTCCAAAACGTATTTTTAAATATTCCAAAACGTATTTTTAAACTTTCAATGTTGTGCGATGTGCATGAGTTTCTGGATTTTCGAAATTCTCCTGATTGTATACCGTTTTATATCATAGTCAATTTATTTACGAGTACATATAACATATCCTTTCCAACAATCTTTATGAATTTCAGTTCCTACACTATAATTTATAAAATACAAAATTGTTAAACATTTGAAGTAAATTGCTTTGGGAATTCTTTAATACATTAATTGGTATTAAAAATGACTAGAATACAGACTAGAATGCTCAATTTACCTTATTGATTTTAGTTTAGGTCTTCGTTTCCATGCCGGATATAAATATGTTTAAAATATTATTTACCTGGAAAAGCACATGTAGGCTATTTATTGGTGATTATTTTGCGTTTTTAATAGTTTATCACTTTTGAATTTAAATAACATTTAAAAAAAATTAGAAATAAAATTATTAAAATTCTTAATATCTATGCTTAAAGATCATATAATATCGTATAAATATTATATTATATACTTATATAACGTTATCATGAAGCTGGTCATATTTTATAATAATGATTTTAGACAATTCGATAAATGAATTCCTTTCAAAAATTAAATTTTTAAATAAAATATTCTTAGTTATGAAGAAATTGAAGATAATTTTTTTTAAAATAAAATTGTTATCATTTTTCTATTTTCCCAGACTTTTGCTGACTTTCAAAGAATTCTATACTTT